>JANHZT010008232.1:21168-34224 GCA_032468215.1 Stegonotus admiraltiensis | reverse complement strand
AGGAGGGCGAGCGGGTCCTTTGCGTTCGTGGCAACCTTCCCTGCGATGCTCGGCGCGCTGCTTAGCCGTTGCCGGCCGCGGGGCCCATGTAGGGCGGTGGAAGGGCCGGGGTGCCGTTGGGCGAGCTGCGCTCTGGCTCTTTCTGGGTTTATGTCCGTGGAGATTCTCAGTCATCCAGGTCACAGCTGTCTCAAAGTTGTCGTTTTTTTCCAAAAGAAAACGGCCCTGTTTTTTCCTGGAGGAAGTTAGGATTAGGATAACCTTTGTCATTTTTTACTCTGAGCACACTGGCACACATTAAAAATGAAATGCTGTTACCTGTTCTCAAAAGAAAGTATATCTATCTACCCATACACATACGTAACACACATGTACATCTGCTATATACATACATATACCCATCCTCCTCAAGGAAAAAAACAGTTCAGTTGCCTTTTGAAAAAACACCTTTGAAACTTTCTGGGTGGTTTGCTCTGGCCTTTGACATATTTGCCTGATTGATTTTATGTTTTCTATGAGTATAAGAGGAAAATAGGGAGTTACTTTTTGTCTTGGAACCAGACTTCAGGAAACATTCAGGAGACCATCCTGTAATGCCCACCTGTAAGCTGACCTGTGCGCTGGGTGCAAGTCCCTAGAGCCTGCGTCTGTTTTGGGGAGCTGACCGTCCTTGGAGGGATGAAGGTCTCTTGGCATTGTCTCATACCACGAGATTGGTTTTTGTTGAAACGGCTAGGTTGGAGCCCCCCACCCATCCACCCAAATACTCATATGGGGTGCCTTGTGGTGATTTCCAAACTTGGAGCAGTGCACCAGTTTCACTTTTGATGAAGCATCTCACACTCTCTGATCTGCTGCTCCCATAAGAAGTCCGTCCAGCATTCTCAAAAGATTGGTGTCCAAGATGCCTGTTCCACAGGTGCTGATGACAAGCTGATTCTGGGGTCTGGTCTCTTGCTGTAACACTTCTCTGCCACCCAAGAGTCTGTGCTGAGAGTGGGCATTGGGCAGGAGGGTGGCTGTTCCTGGGCCCCTGTTGGTGAAAGAAAGACCTGTGTGACGTGTGGGACTCTGGCGGAAATGTTTGTAAGTAGCGCATTGCCAGTAATTAACCATCAGAAAACCAGAGCCGAAATCTATGGGAGGATCCCTAGCTGCCCCTTTGCTGCTGCTCCTGGCTTCACGTCTGCTTGCTTTTGACTGGGGAGACTGACCTCCCCAGACTGACCTCCCTCCTGACCTTCTGGTTGGTGGTTGGCAGGCAGGAAGGAAAGCATCTTGATGCTGCCTTGCTATGCAGCCTGGAGAGTTCTGAGCAGCTAACAGAACTTCCTTCCTTCCTTCCTTCTTCCCTCCCTCCCTCCCGCAGTGAACAGGGGTGCCAGAAGTTTAATGGAGGCGTACTCACGTGCATAGATGGAACATGAGCAATTGAGCACAGAGGAGGCTCCAACTTCTGGGGATGTTTCCAGTTTTTGAAAGAAAAGATGTGTCCTTGGAGTGTGGGCGGAATGTGCCCCCACCCCGTAGCTCCTGCTTTAGGCCATTTTCTCCTCCATGGTGCTGCCTCCTGGCAAGCCACCCCCTCCTCAGGACCTCCATTGGTTACTAAGAAGCGCAGATTGAGGAAGGGGTGCAGGAACCTACCTTCCTTGTGTTTGTGACCTGCAGCTGAAAATTTGGGTCAAGCAATAGGGGGAGGAGGAGGAGGAGGCTCTTTCTCAGCTCAGCATTTCTGTTTTTCAAAGCCAGGTTAAACTAGCCCAGCCAATTTGTAGCTCATAGTCTCTGCCTTGCAAGACTTTTTGTGGCTGATCATGCTCGGCTTTACTTAGAGCAAGGGGTCTTGTGGCTTTCCCTCTTCCCGAGCCCTGAGTCCGAAGAAGCCTGTGTCGTCCTCCCTTTTTGCAAGAGCTTCGTCCTGGCATCTCTCTTGAAAGGCTGATGCCAAGGCAGGGATGCCAGGTAACTGAGTGTCAGGTCAGGATTCTAGTGGGACAGGATCTTTTGAGAGTCAAGGCAGGGGGAGGTGGACATGTTTACCTTTGGGATGCTGAATTTAGCTCAAAAGCTCCATTTTTTTTTCAAAGTAGACAACTGCAGGGGTTTAGAGCAATGGGACGCTCTCTGCAAAGATAGAGACATTCTGGGTCAGTGAATAAGAAGGCCTAAGAAATCTGGTACTTCCAAGCTCTTATTTTCTCCCATCCCCAATTTTATACAATCAATACCACCAGTTTGCAATGCTGCTGACACGAGTGGCTATGCCCTCCTTCCCACCCCCCTGAAAGTGTAGAAGAGAGGGAGATCTTTCCTCATTCCAGCATAACAAAATGGCCCTTTAACACTACTCTGAGAAGCAACTATTGACCCTCCAAGACAGAGGTAGCAAAATTGGGCTCCCCCCTTCCATCTTCTGAGCCAATTTGAATGATTGGCTCAAGAGGCTACAATCATTTCATGTCCCAGTGACATTCACGAAGACTTTCCAGTCTGGAGCCTCTGATTGCTCAGATGCAGAAGAGAACCTGTCATGGCCCCAGAGTGGAAACGAGGAAGTGAGCCTACGGTGGAAGGCTGGCAACATTTCTCGTCCTTCCTACGGGGTGGTGTTGACCTCTTCCTGTTGACGTCCTTCAGTTTGGAAACAATTGTTCTCGTGTTTGCAGGCAGCAAGACCAGAGCTAAGAGCCGTCCTGCGTCTTGAGAGGAGCAATCTTGATGTGCAGCAGAAAACCTGGCAGCCTTATGCAGCCAGCCTTGTGCTCCGGGGCTTCTACCCACTCAGCATTTCCTTTTCCATCAATTGCAGGGTTGCTTCAGGAGCTCCACTCCAAACCTGACACACTTTTCTCCACGGTATCCCATTGAACCATCCGCCTACGCTAATTAGGGGGAATTGTCTCCAGGGCCCAGCTTCAGAATTTTGCAGTGGTTTCCCTCCCAGAGGTCCACAGCACCCAGGTGGTTTGGTTTCCTTGGAATGCGTGTGCGTTCAGAGAGGAGGAGAGAGGCTGACCCTGGAGTTGGAGGAGCTGCCAGGCCGTGGGTTTCGGTAGGAGCCCTTCGTAGTCACTCAGCCCAAGGACAGTGCTCTGCCATCCGCTATGGCCTGATGGCCCTGTCTCTTGGGACCCAAAGTGGGAACAGCCCTGGGCAGTGTGGCTTGGAGAATCCAAGCGGGTGGCCCCAGAGAGGTGCCAAAGGTCAGTAACATGGCTGGAAGGCAGGATGCTGTTCTGATTGGAGATCTGGCGAGGAGGAGGTTGGCAGGTCTACATCAGGAGTGGGAACAAGCGTCTGCCTTCTGTCCCTTAAATCATGGTGCCGGCAGGGCCTGACTTCTGAGCTGTTCACAAGGAGAGCTTGGTGAGGTACAGAGAGTCTCCCTATGAAGAACTCCACTCACCTGTGTTACTGGTACCATGTCCCCAGCTTTGCATCTTTTGCTGGATGTTCCCTGGAGACGCCCATTGTCAGCTAGCCATGCATGCCTGTTGCAAGTCCTCAGTACTGTATCAGTCAAAGCTTCTGCCTGGTGCTTTTTAGTAGCATAAGAAAGGCCAGTTCAGGAGCTGCAGAAGGATATAGGTAGAGTAGTTCCTCCTAGGAAAGCCTCCTTTCCTCCTTGGAGTGGGCCCAGTTTTCTAAGATGTTTGGCCAGAGAATAGAACTGTGCAGCTGCTTGGTATTTTGCTCAGTTTGGCACACTTACTGGGAAGTTAGGCAAAACTGGCACTGGTACCTACAGCCCTGGGTGACCTGATCTTGCTTGCAAATCTTGGACTACCCCACCAGGCAGACACATTGCTCTTTGGAAAAGAAGTGGCAGCATTCAGTCCCTGGTGATCTCCTTTACCTTTTGAGGATGAAAACTGAGGTGGTAATTTCTTTGGGGGGACAGACAGGTGTCACAATTCTGTGTTTAGCAGGATTTTGTGGCATGGCTTCGGATCAAAATAGTAGAGCTTAAAATGTTCTCACAATTTGAAAAATAAACAATGCCTTACATAGTACACATATATATGTATACGAGGGAAGTCCTTCACAGAATATTTTTGTAACCAATCAGTATTTTTAAAAAACATAGCTCATTTTGCCTTCAGCAACGTTTACCAAGCAGGTTTATTGTGTCATTTTGTCCATCTGTTTGGATTGTTTGTGATAATACTTAAGCTCCCCAGAAGCAAACCAGGAAAAAAAGTTGCTTGGACACAATCCTTCTCTCGTTCCTGACATGGAATCTAGTCTCACTTAGTGGACAAATAGCAGGCAGACCTGTTTTCCCCCTACTTTGTATGTGTGAATCAGTTAATAGCAATAACCCTGGACTCTCCAGAAGAGCAAGGAAAGGGGAAGGATCCCAAAGGAGCTCAGTCTCAGGCACTGTCTGCTGCCAGAGGTCTGCACCAGTGATGAAATCTGAACCAGTTTACTACTGGTTTGCTGGCTGCGCATGTGCACCAAATGCGCACTGCAGACACACATGTGCAGCGCGCGCAATGCACCAAATGCAAGGTGCACACAGTGCACGCCAAAAGGAGGCCTGGGGTAAGTAGAACAGCACCCGTGGGCAGGAGGTGATTAGCTGTCGCGCAGGATCTTTTTTTTTACTTTAAAAGCATTTTTTTAATAACCTATTCGGCTGACTAGGTTGTAAAAAAATGCTTTTAAAAGGTAAAAAAAAGGCCCTGACAATCACAAGGCACAGCTGTGATCATCAGAGCCTTTTTTTTACTTTTAAAAGCAAAAAGCAAAACCTTCTGCGCATGCGCAGAGGGTACAAAACACATTACTTCAGGTTAAAACCAGGAAGTAACAACAACCGGGCAGGTGGGTGGAGCCTTGCACCGCGATCGCTAACAGTCCTCCGAACCACCCACCACAATTGCTACTGGATTGGGCGATCCGGTCCGAACTGGGAGCATTTCACCCCTGGTCTGTACCCCTCTCCACCACCTGCGGTCTGGCAGGTGAGACAGATTGCTCAGGGCAAATGAGTGCCACCCCCCCTCTGGTGTCCAAAGCGCATGTTTGTCCGCTGGCAGAAACAAGAGCTTCCTCCTATTCTGTGGGCTGCTCTGAACCTTATGGGGGAAGTTTTGTTTCCACTCTTGCCCTCCAAGCCAGGCAAGGTGGGGTCTGCTCCCTTCAGTGAGAAGGAACTTGTCAAAGAGGGTGCAGCTGCAGGGTAGGCAACCCTGAAATTACACTAGTGTTTCTAGGTGGGTACTGATAAAATTACACTTGTGTTCCTGAACTGAGTGTAAGGGGGGGGGGCTCCGCAAGGTTGTGGACTCATCTGCCACTTTCCCCTACTCTGGGTGTGTGTGTGCACGTGTGCAGGTAGCTGGTACGGTCAGAGTGCAGCCTTGGGTTTTGGTGCTGGGAAAGGAGTGAACTGCTGGCTTTCGAGAGTGAATGCCTAAGACGAGGCAATTGGCCTGCCGGAGGGTTCTGGCTGAGGTGACATGCTTGCAGTGGGGAGACCAGCTTTCAGAGGCAGCTTTTGGTAAAGAAAGGCTGTGTTATTGTAATTTCCCTGGGAGAATAAGCAGTGTTCCTTTAAATTGACATCAGATGCAGCTGCCAGACTTGCCAGCATAATGGAAGCCCTGGTAATTGCTATGGTAGTTCCTTTTATAGATCAGACCTCTTGGAATAAATTTAATTATTTGTAGCTGAATCCAGTAAAAACTCTTATTTTCCCAGAGCCTCTGTGGAGCCCAGCAGAGGCTGCCTGTTCAAACAGTGAAGATTCCTTTGTGGTACATTGTCCCATTAGCTTTCTTTATTTTTATCCCACCTTTATTATTTTTTTATAAATAACTCAAGCATACCTAATGCTCCTCGCTCCTCCTATTTCCTCCATAACAACAACCCTGTGAAGTGGGGTGGGCAGAGAGGAGGACTGGCACTAAGTCACCGAGCCAGATTTCATGCCTAAGGCAGGACTACAACCTGCCAACACTTGTCAGACCAACCCTTGAAGGGCTGTGGATCGATTCTCCCTGGACAAATCTACTGGCTGGAAGCTTTACAGCGACAGATCCAAGCTTGAAATAAGGAGGAATGTCCTGGTGGTGGGAACGATTAAGCAGTGGAAGAGCTGGCCCCTGAGTCACAAGGCTCCACATTAGTGAAGGTCGGATAGCCATTTGTCTGGGATGGAAGGAGGACTTCTGCCCCGGGCAAGGGTTTGGGCTCCCTTCCTGCCCTCAGACTGGGTGTTCTGCCCCTCCTCAGCCAGGTGCCATTTTGGGACAGCAGCAAGCTGCAGTGGCCGGGCAACATCTGTGCTGGAGAGTTTCTGCTCTTACCAGCCTTACCCTTTTCTGCCAGTTTTGCCCCCTGTAGAGTATGGAATTAAGCTTCTTGAGATGGTTGCAAGCAGCAATTTGCACATTTCTCTCTTGTAAATTTTTTACATCCGTTTGTTTAGCTTGTCTTGACACTTCAGCATGATGCTACAGTTAAACAGCTTGGTAATCTGCCAGTCCTCTCTGCTCAAATGCCTTCTTGCTGGCATAGGGGAGTTGCAAGTAGAGGGGGATGTCATCTGGAACTCACCATTCCCCAAAAGTAGATGAAAAGACTTATTTGGAAGCCTTGGACAGCGAGTTGTAGGGGCTTTCGACCCAAGAATTGCCTGGAGGGGAGAGGTCCATGTGGGCTCACTGCTGGCAGGTAGACTTCCCCTGACCTGCCCGGCATCAAAGCATCCAGCCTGGATGAGAAGCACGGGTGGTCGATAGGACGGGGGCTGTTGTAGGACAGCAGTAGAGCCCTAAGGCACGAGGCCTCGATCATGCTGGCACAATGGGGAGAATCTCTTCCCAGGTGCCAGCACTGCCACTTCAGGCGCCCCAGCTGATCTTTGCTCATGTTGTCGCAGGCCTACTTCCGGCAGGGGGTTGCCCTCCAGTACCTCGGGCGCCATGCCGACGCTTTGGCAGCATTTGCCTCCGGCTTGGCCCAAGATCCCAAGAGCCTGCAGCTCCTGGTGGGCATGGTGGAAGCTGCCATGAAGTCTCCCATGCGAGGTAAGAGGAGGCTCTTTGGCCAGGGTGAAGGAGGGGACGAGTTGGAAGGCTCACAAGACACCCTCTTGTTGGATGACTGCTCCCCTGACTTTGGAACATGGGCTATGCCGTTGGGGGATTTTGGGAACTGGATCTTAGGTCCCCATCCCAGTGGTGTGAACTGGCCTCTGCTTTTTCCTTAGAGTCCCTCGAGCCAACGTACCAGCAGCTGCAGAGGATGAAGCTGGACAAGAGCCCCTTTGTGGTGGTTTCTGTGATTGGGCAGGAGCTGCTGACAGCTGGCCATCACGGTGCCTCCGTTGTAGTTCTGGAAGCGGCCTTGAAAATTGGCACCTGCAGCTTGAAACTGAGGGGCTCCGTCTTCTCTGCCCTGAGCAGCGCATACTGGTCTCTGGGCAATGCCGAGAAAAGCTCAGGCTACATGCAGCAGGACCTGGACGTTGCCAAGACCTTAGGTAGCCACATGATGTTATGTGGGTGGGAGGGCAGTGCCACTGGGATCTGATGGCTGGTGGCGGGTTTCTGTGGGTTCCCATTCTCCCCAGGAAGTTCACGAGTCTCTTTGTGCGTTGCCACATTGATTGCTTTCTGGGCGTTAGGAAGTAATGTCCAGGGGTCATGGGCAGAATTGTAGTGGACACTGTGGGCCTGGCAGGACAAGCAAAGGGGCTTGGGTATGAAAGGAAAGACAATCGAGGATATAGGTGGCACCCATTCTTGTTGTCCGAGGCTGAACCAGGGGGTGGGGTTTACCTGGCAGCCTCCTGAAGGCACCTTCCAGCTCACCCTCAGCTTTGTTTGCTTCTCCTCCAGGTGACCAGATGGGCGAATGCCGCGCTCATGGCAATCTGGGCTCTGCTTTCTTCTCCAAGGGAAATTACCGGGAGGCCTTGACTAACCACAGACATCAGCTGGTGCTTGCCATGAAGCTCAAGGACAGAGAGGTAGGAGAGGAAGGCAGGAACACAGGGACTGTTGAGGGATCTCTTTGCGGTGAAAAAGGCTGAGGCAGCACTGCAGAGCTTTGGAAAGCCAGAGCTGGCCTTGGAATGCCAAATGTACATCAAGCTTCGTGAAGGCAGCCTGGCAGAAGAGTTCAGGTAGCCTTGGCACCTGCTGGCCACAAATCCCGCAGCGGTACCAGCCCTGACATGGGTGCTGGGAAGACAACGAGGCTCTGGGTGACAAGCTACCCTGTGCAGAACTGTCTCTTGTGCAGAGGTGCTGAGCAACGTGGTCTCCTTGGCAAGGATGAAGATCAGGGTTAGTGGTTGGCATCTTTGGCTCACTGCCCAGTCATCATCTTCTTTACATTTATAATTACTCTGGGTTTACAGTTAAGATCTATTGTCAACACACAGCCTCTGTTGTGCCAAACTGTAACCCTCTGGGGAACCTGGAGCGTGATACAAGGTGCCCCATTCCAGCAGCTCCCCAATTGCCCAGGTTTTGCAAATGAGAAGAAAAGCCCAGCGTGTTCCTTGGGAGGGGGTTGATCCATCCAGGGACATGACCTGCCTCTTGTGTGGCTCTGCAATGGCACTGCCCAGGAGGCTTGCCTGATTACCTCTGGGGTGCTGCTTGCATGGTCTACTAGGGGAGACCAAATCGGAAGATAGCCCAGAAAGAGATGCTGGGAGTGGGGAGGGCCTGTCAGGGCTCAAGCAAACGTGGCACAGCTGTTCCACCAATCTTTGTGCATGCCTCAGATAGCTGTCCAAAAGAACCTGTGCACTCCCATGTTTCATTTTTTGTAATTAGATGGTAATTCTCATAATATGGGAGGCTGTGGGCATTCGGTCCCTGCAGGTCACAGCTTGGTGCATTCAGGCTGGTGGGAGTCTGCCTGGCTTCAGGCCATTCCTCTAGCAGAGGCCAACTTGGCTCAGGGATGAGGGTAGAGGGACTGGAGGGCAGCGCTGCAGCCACCCTGAGTGGTGACATCTGGCCTTGGAGGGCTGGCTACATTGTGGGCATGACGCAGTGGGACCAACCTTGCCCTTTGAAGGAGAGCCATGCCTACATGCCTTCTCAGAGACAAAGGGGGGATGGCCAGGAGGGCAAGGAGCGGTGGACCAAGTGGGCAAACTAGATGATGAATAGCTTGCACTGAAGGGTCTGCTGCATAAAGCGGCACCATGGGAAAGCAGAGCTCACTCACAACCACAGGGAGCCTGAACCAGGAGCGGCATAAACATTTACGATAGACACACAAATGACTCAGAGCTACGGGGGAGGAGGATCCCTATGTGGGACAACTGCAGGCGGTGGGAGAGCCATGTCTGCCTGGGCTTGGGGAGGAAGCACCCTCTTGCCTGTTCTTCCTATCTGCCTCGGTTGCCATAGTTGGCCCACTAGTAGTTGTGCCAGGAGGCTGGCAGTCCTGCCCAAGAAGGTCTCCACAAGACCTGTGTCCTTGTGGGCGACTCTTGGAGGCTCTGTGGCTGGGCTCCCAAGATCCAGAATGGTCTTCCCTATATGTCCTTGAGCAGGTGGCCCTCAGGGGCCTGTGTCTCAGTTATCAGGGCGTTAGGGTGTGCCTTGAGGGCTGTCACCACCTTCTGCAACTCCCTCAGGCCCCGCTTGGTTCTTCCCTGCAGGCTGCCTCCTCCGCCCTCAGCAGCCTTGGCCACGTCTACACTGCCATCGGGGACTACCCCAACGCCTTGGCCAGCCACAAGCAGTGTGTCCTTCTCGCCAAGCAAGGCAAAGAAGAGCTCTCTGAAGCGCGGGAACTGGGCAACATGGGGGCTGTCTACATCGCCATGGGTGACTTTGAGAATGCTGTGCAGTGCCACGAACAGCACCTGGGGATTGCCAAGGCCCTTGGCAACAAGCGGGAGGAGGCCCGGGCCTACAGCAACCTGGGCAGCGCCTACCACTATCACCGCAACTTTGACAAGGCCATGTCTTATCACAACCATGTCCTGGAGCTCGCCCAGGAGCTGGAGGAGAAGCCTATTGAGATGCGAGCGTATGCCGGGCTCGGTCATGCTGCCCGCTGCATGCAGGATTTGGAGCGGGCCAAACAGTATCACGAGGAGCAGCTGCAAATCGCCGAGAGCCTGCAGGATCGAGCTGCAAAGGGCCGTGCCTCTTCCAATCTAGGTGAGAGGATCCTTTCAGAATGAGCTTTTCTATGCTGCGCCCCCAGTGCCAGAGCCTGAGCCTGTATGTTCAAGACAGGACCCCTTCTCAGACAGGCAGCTGATCGAGCCTCTCTCTTGGCAGCCTGGCACAGGACCCTCTGGATAGTGAGTGGTCTTCAGACAGCTGTGCAGCAGACGGTCATGGCTCAGCCCCCATGTTGGGTTTGCTGCTCCCTTCCCCCAATTCCCCAGGCTTAACCTTGTCAGTTTGGAGAAGAAATTCCCTTGGCTGGGATTTATTTATTTATTTATTATTAAATTTATATACCGCCCTTCTCCCGAAGGACTCAGGGCGGTGTACAGCCAAAACTAAAAACATAAACATTAAAAACCGTTTAAAATACATTATACAAATTTGGCATCCAATAATTTAAAAAACTTAGACAAACCCATTAAAACCAATTAAAATAAAATGTTAAACTCCCAACTGCACGCCAAGGCTGTTGATGGTACCATTCCTCCCCTTTGCTGAAAATAGTAGAGAGGGTGCCAGCCCACAAACCAGGCAGACAGCTTGGGCAAGGGCTCAGGGCTAGGTATCTCTGGGCACCTGTGCAAGTACGCCCACAAAGCACCATAGCAACTTCAGGGGGTACCCCAGGACTCGGGGGAGACTCTGGGCTGAAGTTACACCGTGCAAGATGGCAGCAGGAACTTCTCTTGAGAAAGCTGAGGCTGAAAACGCAGAACAAGCCAGATAGGTGCATTTCTGAAGAGGCTAGGTTCCATTGCTGGCTCTCGTTCCTGGCGTCAATTCTGGCCCTGTGTTTATCCCAGGAAGGAAAACCAGCAGAGGAAAGGCCCTGCAGGCTCCTTCAAAAAGCATTTCCTCTCCAGCTACCTCTATGGGACAGGGGCATCTGGGAGCAATCCTTTTGCACATGCTCTGTGATGGTGGGTACACCTCTCAAAGGAGCAGTGCTGCTGTTCTGATGATCAGGTGTGTCTGTGTGTGTGTGCAGGCTTGCGCTCTGTAGGACCAGAAACCAGGCAAGGTTAGGCGGGCCAAGGAGGACTCTCCCCACCCTTCCCTCAAGCCTAGGAGACCACTTTCTGCCTGGCTGTTACAGCGGCTTTGCCTGGTTCCCTGTGCACACAGATGTGCTCCCAAGTTCCTGCTGGGGTCCAAGATGTTAGTTCTGGGGAACTAGTTGTTTGCTTGCCTCCCACTCTGCATCCAGAGGCAGCCTGCACTATCTGCAGAGACCAAACTTCTCAACCCAGAGAGGGAAGAGGCAGGGGGCGTTGGCTGAACCTCTCCTGGCTGCTAAGAGGCATGCAGGCAATCAGCTGCCAAGTCATTATACTGGGGATCTTGTGGGTTGGGTGCAGGAGATTCCTAGCTGGGCTGTGTCTTTTCCTCCTGTGCTGGCAGAGTCCCACTTTTTCAGCTGGCCTGCACTCATGTGGGCTCCGGGACAGAGGCAGCTCTTTGCTATTCCTTGCAGGGATCATCCACCAGATAAAAGGGGACTATGAGACGGCCCTGAAGCTGCACAAGGGGCACCTTTCCATTGCACAGGAGCTGAATGACTACGCAGCCCAGGGGAGGGCCTACGGCAACATGGGCAATGCCTACAACGCTCTGGGCATGTTTGACTATGCTGTCAAGTATCATCGTCAGGAACTGCAGATCTCCATGGAGGTGAATGATCGTGCCTCCCAGGCCTCCACTCATGGCAACCTGGCTGTAGCCTATCAAGCTCTGGGGGCCCACGACCGGGCGCTCCAGCACTACCAGAATCACCTCAACATTGCCCAGGAGCTGCGAGATGTCCAGAGTGAGGCCCGGGCTCTGGGCAACCTGGGGAACTTCCACTGCTCCCGGGGAGAATTCGCCCAGGCAGCCCCGTACTACGAGCAATACCTGCAACTCTCCCCGGAGCTGCAGGACATGGAGAGCGAAGGCAAAATCTGCCACAACCTAGGCTATGCCCAGTACTGCCTGGGCAACTACGAGGAAGCCGTGAAGTATTACGAGCAAGACCTGGCCCTGGCCAAGGACCTGCACGACAAGCTCAGCCAGGCCAAGGCCTACTGCAACCTGGGCCTGGCCTTCAAGGCCCTAGGCCACTTCTCTGAAGCGGAGGAGTGCCAGAAGTATCTGCTGTCCCTCGCCCAGGCCCTCAGCAACCCTCAGGCCAAGTTCCGAGCCCTGGGCAACCTGGGGGACATTGCCATTTGCAAGAGAGATGTGAGCAGCGCTGTCAGGCTCTACGAGCAGCAGCTGAGCCTCGCCCATCAGGCCGCAGACAGGAAGCTGGAGGCAAGCGCCTACGCGGCTCTCGGCTCAGCCTACCGTCTGCTGCAAAAGTACGACAAGGCGCTAGGCTACCATACCCAGGAACTGGAGGTGCATCAAGAGCTGGGTGAGATGCTAGGAGAATGCCGGGCACACGGGCACCTGGCAGCAGTCTATATGGCCTTGGGCAAGTACACCATGGCCTTCAAGGGTTACCAAGAGCAGCTGGAAGTGGGCCAGAAGCTGAAGGATCCTGGCATCGAAGCCCAGGTCTACGGCAATATGGGCATCACCAAAATGAACATGAATGCCACGGAGGAGGCCATTGGCTTCTTTGAGCAGCAGCTGGCCACCCTGCAGCAGCTGAGCGGGAGCGAGGCTGTGCTGGACAGAGGCCGGGCCTTTGGCAATTTGGGTGACTGCTACGAAGCACTGGGTGACTATGAGGAAGCCATCAAGTATTACGACCAGTACCTGTCCGTGGCCCAGAGCCTCAGCCGCATGCAGGACCAGGCAAAGGCCTATCGGGGCCTAGGCAGCGGGCACAGGTGAGGTGAGGGGTTCTCAGGAACACGCTGAGAGTAGAGGAAGAGGGCAGTTTACTTGGGGGGAGAGAGGAGGT
>JANHZT010008230.1:14764-26265 GCA_032468215.1 Stegonotus admiraltiensis | reverse complement strand
GTTGTGAGGCAGAGGCCAAAGGGTGGGGGCCAGTGGGTGGGCAGGGCTACATCCGGTGTATAAGACACACCTAAATTTTCACCCCCTTTTGGGGGGTAAAAAGGTGCATCTTATACTCCAAAAAGTATGGTACGTATACCTCTTTATACATGTTTATATGTTATGTTCATATTTATACTTGTTTTCTCATACATGCTTGGCAAACTAAATAAAATAGATAGATAGATAGATAGATAGATAGATAGATAGATAGATAGATAGATAGAAGGATAGATAGATAGAGTGGATCCTATTTCTCTATTTTTGTGGTCCGCCAGCAGCCTGCAGAGCTGGCAGCGGACTCAGACAACAATGAGGCTGAGGAAGAACATGGGCCAGTCCTGGAGACTGGGGAAGGCCCAGCTGAGGGCTCTGTGTCAGAGGCAGAGATGGGACCAGGGCCATCAGGGAGTGATGTGTGGACTTCAGAGCCTCCAGAGGCTGACAGTAGAGAGGCAGAGGAACAGGAGGAGCCTGTTCCTAATGCACATATGAGAAGAGCTGCTGGAAGGCAGGAGCAGCTAAAACAGACTCAGGAGTAGGGCCAAGAGATGATTGCCCCCTCCCATAAGGCTTAAAATGGCTCTTTGCCTCTTTGCCGGAATACAATCATTAAGAGAATTGCTTCTTGTTTGGCTGTAGTTATTTCTTCTGTTCCTGAACTGTTGCCCAGAAAAGCCTTTGGCAGTTTGCCTAATTATCCCAAGGTCAGAGATAAACTAAAGACTGGTGTTTTAACGACTTTGTTTTCATTTCATTTAGAATACGCTGAGAATGAATTAATTCTCAGCTGTTTTAATAAAATCTGTTTGTTTTTTGGAACTGATTTGCATTTAATATCAACTACATGGGCCTGGATCACAACACCTATACTGTATTGTTTCCCTATTACCATGGTGAATCTGAAGGAGGCCACGCAAGACAGAGGGGCCTGTAGACTGCTGATCCATAGAGTGGTCAGACATGACTGAATGGCTGCTGCTGCTGATGACTACATTTACCCAGTAGGAAGGTTTTCCTCTAAAAATATCTGCAAAGAAGGGGGCCAAATAATGAAATATGTATCATAATATGAGCTCTGGCTCTGATGCAATCGTATGTGATTTCACAATACAAATATGAATAAGTGGAGCTTGAATCATAATATTGCAATGTATGCATTGTCATCAAAGTATCATGGCAAGGCACAGCTATCTCTGTTACTGCTCCATTGCCATCCTGTATTCCATACCTTTTTTTTTTTGCCATTACTCATAGGACAAGGAAAAAATGTGAATCCAAATAATTTTGTAAAAGGAACACTTTATTTCACAGGTAACTAATTATTATAAACATAAAGCAAGGCAAGGCAAGAGATTAAAACAAAAACTGGCTGTGGTGTTCTCAGTGATTATCAGTCAACTGAATGTAATACCCAAAAAGTTTTAGACAGCATTTAGAAAATCTGCACATATACAGAATTTCTTCTGCTTGGCTCTGCACTACTATCTCACTTTTATGTCCACATTTCTGTCAGAATGATAATCAGATCATTATTTTTTTCTACAGTATTATTATCCCTTCACTATCTGGTACATCAGTAGACTTTTTGAGCAGGTAATGGCTTGATTGCTTGGCTGTCCCCTTCTTTACTGAATGCCAGCCAAATTTAAACAGAAAATGCCTTTTCAGATAAATGTATTTGATTTTAAGGTCATGCTTGTTGGAAGTAGTAGATTAAAATAAATTCTGTTTCTGAAATTTGTTCAGGAAAACAGATATGAGATTTTTAAGTCAGGCTGTTTTGTGGAAAAAAGACACAGCATAATTTAATTAGGATACTTGTTATTCTTTTTATAGGCTCAGCATATAATTCCCTGCTTAAACATTTGTCATCATACTTATTTTATTTAATGTGTAAAATGTTGCTTAGTAGTAAAAAAGCAAACTTTTACATCATTGTAAAAGACACTAATTGAGACATCAGTACTAGGAAATCTCTGAGATGTGAAGACAGTACACAATGTTTTAGCTACACACTGATGAGGTACGTTTTGTTTCTGTTCGTGTATGTGTGTGTTTGCTATTGAGTTAGTCTGATTTTCCTTTGATATTTTAAAATCACGGTAAATGGATGCTTCTGTAATGTCATTTATGTTCTCATTTTGGGTCATCTATTTCAATCAAAAGTCAAAGGATCAGAGATTTATTTTTGATTGATTGTTAGCTCTGTTATTACCTCAAATTAAATTATTTCTGCATATAGGTAGATATAGATATATAATGCTAAATGTCTTTTTAAGTATCTGTGTACTTTTTAAAAATAATAATGATAATTATTAATGATAGTTGGTAATGGTGCATCTTAATAATAATAATAATAATAATATATTATTATATATGTATTATGTATATATATAGTACAAATAGAATTTGGAGAAATAGAAAGCTATTGATAATAACTTTGAAAGTAATCACAATATTATTTCCATAAACTAAAATTAATGGAATATTTGCATAACTGTACTTCAGGAGTGGCTCAATAGTTTTTTGTTAAAGTATCTGGAAGTAAACAATAAAATGGTTTCATTGTTTTTGATTTAGCAACAACCAGTGAGGCATATAGTTTAAGGTATTAGACTAGGATGGGGGAGACCCAAGTTCTAAACTTGTATTGGGCAGAAAAGCACATCATTCCCTCTCAACTCTAGTTAGTGTCAGGTTTTAGGATAAGTTGGCTAAGGAAAAAAAAAAGTTGTATCCTGCATTTATAGATTTTCTTATATGAAATTGGTGAGCATACAAAAAAAGCACAACTAGGAGACAAATGCAAAAGGAAAAAATGTGGTGAGTTGTTTTTTGATGCAGGATAACTTTGGTAAATTCAATACACTGTAATGTGTGAGCTAAGTGTGTAAAACAGTTTCCTCTCCCTGCTGTCTAAATGAGAAAGCCAACTTGTATATTCATTTATCATAATACAGAATAAAGCCAGCATTTCTGTCCACAGTCAGTAAATATGAAAGGTTAGATTACACTTTCCACTAATATCCAATAAGCAAGAAACAAACTATTCTTCAGGTGTGTGATGTTGAGCATTTTTCAGATTTATTTTCTAGTTACGTAGTGGAGGTTATCTGGCTTTGGCAATGTTTCTGGTCATCCAATGAGCATGCCTTAGGAAAAAAAAATAAAGTAAAAAAGTACTTGGTCTTTCTTATTTCATTATAGAACAGAAATGAGCAACTTGTGAAACAATGACAAATGAAACAGCTCCAAATGAATTCCTCATCTTGGGCTTCTCTGGTCTTCAAGAGTTGCAACTGCTACTCTTCTTTATCATTCTTGCTACATACATTTGTATTCTGTTAGGGAACATCTCCATCCTCACTGTTGTTTGTCTGGACCAACAACTTCATACTCCCATGTACTTCTTCCTAGGACATCTCTCTTTTCTGGATATCTGTTATACCACCACCAATGTCCCTCAGATACTTGTGCACCTCATGTCACAGAAGAAGAGTATCACTTATGTTGGATGTGTAACTCAGCTCTATTTTTTTGTCTCTCTTGTGGGAACTGAGTGCATCCTTCTAGCTGCAATGGCCTATGATCGCTTTGCAGCTATCTGCCATCCTTTAAAGTATACTTTAATTATGAAGAGAACATTTTGTGTGCACTTAGCTGATGCCTGTTGGGTAGGTGGTTTTCTCAATTCGGCTCTTCATACTTATTTTACATTCCATCTGCCATTCTGTGGAGCTAATCAGATCAATTATTTTTTTTGTGATATTCCACCTCTCTTAATGCTTTCATGTGGAGACACAAGTTTAAATGAGATTATCTTGCTTGTTGCTGGGGCCTTTATAGGATGGACTCCATTTGTCTGCATTATCTTATCTTACATTTATATCATCTCCACTATCATGAAGATACAATCCAATGAAGGGAGAATCAAAGCTTTTTCCACCTGTACCTCACACCTGACTATTGTTATGTTATATTATGGAAGTGCCATTTTCACCTATGTCCGACCAATATCAACTTATTCATTGGAGAAAGACAGACTCATTTCTGTCCTTTACAGCATTGTCACTCCCATGCTAAATCCTTTGATCTATACTTTAAGAAACAAGGATATTAAAAATTGCCTGAAAAAGTTATTTCTGAAGGTACTATACTTGAGATGAAAGCAGAATTGTAAATTAATATTTTATTTATTTTTGGAAAATTTAGAGTTCATCCTATCTATCACCATAGATTAAAGTGACTAGCAAAGGTTCTATGTATCTATATTGTCTATTCTTTCTATCATTAATACATGCTGTTGTTTTAAGTGTGGATTCTAACTAAGAGTCTTGTTTGATGTAACTTTTTGAAATTCAAGTGCTCATTCTTAGTTCATTAATAATTACCTTTCTTTTATAGCATGGGGCTCCAGATAGAACACATGGGTTTCTCCTTTTTTCCATTGATAATTTAAGTAATAACCAGAACTGTTTGTCAATCAACAATGAGTTGAATCCAAGCTTGATCCATTTGAATGACTAGTAAATGTATTAGAACAATATTTTATTGCTTCATCTTAGAGAAAAACAAACATACACATTTGATTTTATAATTATTACAATGCCTGTATATAAGATAATACAAAAATATGAGATAAAACAATATTCAGAAACACTGTAAATCTTTGCCCCAGTACCCATCATTAAATCCAATTAATCTCCTATTTCCAAATTTCATAGTTCTGGCCTTTAAAAAAAGCCATTATTATTCAGATATTTATTTATTTGTCTGCTTGATTTAATTTTTATGCACTTTTCATTATAGTTTTTTCACATCATTGTAGGGGACACTGGACTGGGGGATGATTGGAACATAAAATTACCATAATGCTTTCCAGGTAAACTTTCTTTTGGGATGTTTACATTTCTTTTGTGGCACAGTTTTACTTATGATATATTTTTTTAATTTGGGTCCTGATTTTCAGGACAACGTATTTTGTCATGGATTCATAACCTTGCCTTTATTGTAAGTCAGTGCAAAACTAAGTAAAGTAGAAGTAAAATAAAGGAGAATAAAGCATTTAAATTGTCAAGAATGAATGTGTTTGTTGCTGGTTGACGTCCTAACCAAAGCAGATACAACGATGTTTAAATAGGAATAGTGATGTTTCCATATATTTGAGTTATAAATTTATAACTGAGTAATTCATATGTATATTCAACTATATATGTATAAAAACCTATAAGAAATTTGTTGTGTGTATTTGGTATTGCCCAGTAATGGTCAATAGTATAGAAAGCATGGTTTGTCAATAAATACATTTTTAAAAAATCTGAAACAGTGTCAGAAGATAAAGAATTCTGCTGTCTAAGCTTCCACTTAACCAATTATTAATTCTTGAACCTGCATCTATGCTGAATTATTTTAAATTAGGATTTTTGAATCATACTTGGGTAGGGATAAATAAATATAATATTCAGAATTATAACCAATAATTTTACCCTAAGAATAACTAAGTATCATGAGAGCATTTTGTCCTTATTATCTTTAGTCATGACAATCAAGTGGCATATATAGTCAAGATTATATTAAGGCCAAGCCATATTAACTCCTTAGAAATTAGTATAAATTAATACGGTGGGATTCAGCCAGTTTGCACCACTTCGGGAGAATCGGTAGTTAACTTTCTGAGCAGTTTGGCAAACTGGTTGTTGGAAGAAATCATTAGGGCAGAGAACCAGTTGTTAAATTAATTGAATCCCACCACTGGTATAAACTCAAAGGAAAGACATTGAAATAATGATTTAGTAAAGTGCTATGTCATGAACAGGTTAAAGACATCCAGGGTTGAATAAATTCTGGCTCATCCAAGTCTTATAAATTCTTCCTAAATTGATATTAAATTGTACATCCATAAATATATACTTAAAACACTCTTCTGTTTAGACATTAATATGAATACGGTGACTGCAGAACCAAAATGTTCCTTGTTCTTTGTAATACTAAAATAGGATTCTGGCATAATACTCATGCCCAAAGTAGACATGAATTGAATATTCATCAACAGTGGAGGTTAAAATGGCAACAGGTATTTCTGAGGAAAAATAATGACTTTTAGAAGTCCATTTTGGCTAGAATATTGAATAATATTACCGAAGTCCCAAATATTGGTATTGGTTTATTTTTATTGGAATATGATACACTTTGCTCCAAGTTAAACAAATTAAGTCTAATTAATAGGGGCATATACAAGTTTAATACATTATTATATTATTATTATATAAAGGAAAGGAAATCACTATGGATTGGCAAGAAATATAAAATCATAGAAAGGCCTACATAGCTGACTGTACATTAGATTTAGTATTTCACCTTGGAGACATGTTCTGAGTAAA
Source organism: Stegonotus admiraltiensis (assembly GCA_032468215.1). Lineage (NCBI taxonomy): Eukaryota > Metazoa > Chordata > Lepidosauria > Squamata > Colubridae > Stegonotus > Stegonotus admiraltiensis. The sequence continues at coordinate 19,843 of JANHZT010008230.1, read as the reverse complement.
GAGACATTCCCATCAATCATTTGCCATGCCTAGATATTTTTCTCATGACTATAGGATAAATTGTTGCCACCAGCCTCCATAGGAAGAATGGATCAGTTTAAATGGCCTGCCCCAGGATTTTGGTAGATCTGAAGTATTTTTACAATGTGTTTGGAATTTCCCAGCTCTCTTGTGGGTAGAGCTGTTGAATACTTTGTTAAGCACTGTGTGGGTGGGTGGGAAAAGAGGTAGTCTATAGAATTCTTCTTGAATTGTGGGTGGGTTCTTGATTTTCCTGGAAACTCCAAGAGATGAAGCAGGTGAAGAAAAACTTACAATGAATTTGGTAGAATATGAGTAATATGACCAATTTCAGGAGTAAATACTATCTAATATCTGAACTTGTTCTCTGGTAATAAAGAATAATATAGAATAATTTCTTTGTCCTTATTTCATCTGCAAAATGTCACCCAAGTTATGTTTTTAGAATGGCTCAGTCCTTAGTTGAACTACTTATACTTATCATAAGATTTGTGTATTCATCTCAGCAGTCATGACGAACTTTAGAGTTCAAAATTAGCTCTTGGAATTGGATTTGAATTGCAGTAACATGATAAATTACCATTGTTTAGCAATCATTTGAAATTATGACAGACTGTAATATAAAATGTTGGGCTTCCACTATATGGTCACATAACTGTTTTTTAGGTGCTTGGCACTACCAATTTAACTTTAAAAACAGTTGCAACATCCCATTGTCATGTAAACATTTTTTGTGATATTTTTGTGGGTGTTTTTTTTTTTTTGCCTGTTATGACCACAGCATTCACTGAATGACCATGGATTCACTTAATGACCATAGGGATTTACTTTATGACCCACACAAAAAGTGTTGGAAAATCACATCCAGTCACATACATGCCTTGACTTACTACCATAAAAGCTTTTATGTTTATGTCATAAAAGTCAAGGACTACTTGTTTTCCATAATTCTATAAGGCAAAAACTAAGAGAAAAGGGTCTATGCCGATTTGTCACAGTCAACTCGCTATTGCCAACATGCCATGGCTAAGTCACCATGGCCGATTTGCCACAGGCAACTTGTCATGGCCAACTCTCTGCAGGATAATTCTCCACAGCCAACTCAGCACAGGACAACTCACTGCAGGACAAGAGTTACACTAATATTAAACAAATAGTGTAATAGAATCATTTAAAAAAGATGCAAAAGGAGAGACAGAATGAAATGTGAATTGTAAAAATGTATATGTGTGTGTGTGTGTGTGTGTGTATGTATGTATGTCTATATGTGTATGTATATGTATGTGTGTGTGTGTGTGTGTGTAAAATTGTTCCACAGTGAGTTGTCCCATAGAGTTGTCCTGCAGCGAGTTGGCCATGACGAGTTGGCTGCAGTAAATTGGCTGTGGCATGGCAAGTTGTCGTATTCTGAAGAGAAAATATCCCCAGTTTAATAAATAAATGGCACACAGTTCTTCAGATATTACATGAGGAGAATGCAGCAAAATTGTTCTGATTTCTATCAATTTTATTTTTATTTTATTTTTGTATGGAGGCAGGGTGCAGGGAAGGTGCAGAGGAAGGCAGAGGAATAAACTAAGTACAAACTTAGTATATCTTGTGTCATAATTCTCTCCACCATCTTGCCCAGACTACAAGAGTAGGATTTAATTACATAGACTTTCTTTTTAAACAAATACATATTTATTGCACTCATTAATCTGCACAAAGCAAATATCAGATTAAGTTTAAAGATGGAGATAAAGATAACAATGTAAATATAAAATAATAATTGTAACTAAAAGAAAATTTAAGAGTAAAACTTTATTAAATAGAAGACATCATGGCTTAGTTAAAAGCTAAGAGTATGCCATATTCAGCAGATCACAATTAAGCCAGAGTCAAATGTTTTTAGTCATTGCTTAATTCATAAGCAGCTGCACAGAACAGGCAAGCTATTCCATAGATTAATTGTTCTCAGTGTCAGGAAATTTCTCTTTAGTTCCAGGTTGAATTTTTCTTTAATGAGCTTCCACCCATTGCTTCTTATCCTGCTTTCAGGTGCTATAGAGAGTAGCATTTAAATTCACCCACCCTTTTTTTCTGTGATAGTCCTTCAAGTAATGGAAGACATTTATCACATCTCCCCTAACTCTTCTCTTCGATTGACTAAATATAACACAATAACAGAGTTGAAAGGGACCCTGAAGATCTGCTCCCTGCTCAAGCAGTAGACCCAGGAAACCTCATTCAAGCAGGAGACACACCCTCAAGATAATCTCAAGATTTAGTAAAATCAGGGGGCTCTTTGAAGTCACTTTCCAAAAGAATCTTTAGATTGTGGGAACTTTTGTAATTATTTTTCATATTTTTGTAGTCATCCTCTAACACTTTGTATGCTTGCCTTTTCTTAATATTTCTTTTCCTTCTATAGTCAATAATCAAGCCTCTAGCATAAGCTTTCATAGTGTCCCACAGATTCTGCATTGATGTATCCTCTTTTCTATTTTCTTTAAAAAAGAAAGCTAGTTCTTTCTCCATCTTCTGTAAAAAGTCCTTTTCCTTTAGTATTGTAGCATTTAAAGTCCATCTAGACCTTCTCCTTTGTCCAGGTTTCATGTATCTAATGAAAGCAGTACCACAGAACAAAAGACAGGGAATGCCTTCTGCCTCCTTTCAGCAGAATGGAATCAACAATGTCAACATTGGAAGCTATATTACAAAAAGGGCAACAAACCTTAATAGCATTCTAAAGATAAAAACTACTATTTCATTGCCAAAAATAAAATAAAATAAACAGAGGCAAAACTAAACTAAACAAAAATATTGAAAATGTGTTAATTAAAAAAAAAAAGACAGAAACACATACTATCCCCCCTAGTTGAACAGTTCAAAACTATTGCAACAAGAATAGCTTCCACTCTTGCAAAGCAAATATAAAATGTATACACTTGTATATCTATTGTATTTGTAACCCAATTAACCTGTCAGATATATATGTGAAAAAAATAGATAACAGTTTCAACAACAGCAAAATAAAAATGGAAATCACTTTGTTAACAGTCCAATATTATAATTTACTCACAGAAAGTCTATATGGATTCTTTTTTCTTTTTACCGCAAATCACCCCAATTATTATCTTTTGAGTTCAGGGTCAAATATCTTCATTTCACTATTAATAATGAAACCTTTCCTTAGTTTTTTAATTGACAACTTTCCCAACAATTGCAATTTAATTTAAGTAGAAATAAAGAGATAGGTGTTCAAAGTAGTTTATAAATTTTAGGTAAAGGAGAACTGGGGATTGGAATGGGTATAGTGAACTAGTGGACTTTTGCTTGCAGTTTCCTAATTTAATAGCCTTAGCATGTTTTCATATATATGTTCCAGGAGCACCAAAGAGCCTTGTACTAGACTGGAATGCCCTTCTCTGACTCAGTACATCTAGCTCCATAAGAAATGCAATTAGAGTCAAGATTATCTTAAACTATCAGCCATGAATTCTTAACACATATGGTCTTAATGAATATGATATTCCATATCAAGTGGGATCTGCTTGAATATCACTATTGTTTGGTTAAAGTCATAAACTGTAAGTGAAGAGATGAAAGCCCTAGAAGAGCAAGCCCTTCCAAACAGGTTGAATCCCATCCCATATTTTAAAGGGAGTGGATAAAATTGTAGGAGAAAGTGAAAAGTGCAGCTAGTAATTTAATGACCATATCATGGTCTCCAGTCTTGCTATTTCTGCCTTAATGCATTCTCTTTCTTCATCAAGGAAATCTCAAAATTCAGTAAGTTCAATGGCCTTTTTGAAGTCACTTTCTAAAAAGCTTCTTTAGAGCATTTTTTACATCTTTGTTTTTCATACTGTATATAATGGGGTTTAACATGGGGGTTAGGATACTGTACTGGATTGACACTAGCTTGTCCATGGTGTCTGAGTAGCCAGATGCAGGTTTCATGTATCTAATCAAAGCAGTCCCACAAAACAAGAAAACTACTGTGAGGTGGGAAGCACAAGTAGAGAATAACTTCTGCCTTCCTTTTGCAGAATTTATCTTGACGATGGAGCCTACAATATGTACATAGGAAGCTATAATTAGGAGAAGGGCAGCAAATCCTAATGGCATGCTAAAGATAAGAATGACCATTTCATTGACAAAAGTACTAGTGCAAGACAGCTGCAATAGCAGAGGTAACTCGCAGCTGAAATGATTAATGTTACTGGGACCACAGAAATATAAGTTAGTTAAAAAAAGAGTATTGACAGAAGAATCCAGGAAACCTGACAGCCATGCAGCCAGTACCATTTGGATGCATAAGCGGTGGTTGATAATTGTGCTGTATCTCAGTGGGTGGCATATAGCAGCATAACGATCATACGCCATTGCTGAAAGTAAGAAGATCTCTGTTCCAAACATGAAAATAAAGAAAAAGACCTGAGCTATGCAACCACAGAGAGAAATTGTCTTTTTAGTAGCCAGAAGATTCTGTAGCATTTTGGGAACTGTTACAGAAGAATAGCAGATGTCAAGGAAGGATAAGTTAATGAGAAAGAAATACATTGGAGTGTGTAATTGAGGATCAGCTCTTATTACCAATATGATGACCATATTTCCTACTAAGGTTATTAAGTAGATTGATGAAAATACCAGGAACAAGAAAACTTGGATCTTTGGGTGATCAGAAAGTCCTAAAAGAAGAAATTCAGTCACAGCAGTTTTATTTTCCATGGTACATTTCTAAATGGCATTATTTGATTATGTGGCATCAAGTTGGTACCATGTCACAGGAGTCATATAGAGAGATTTTGTCCATGAATCTTTGCTTCCAACTTGATTTTTAACTCTTTTAATTGTGCTCCCATAACTTTTGTGGGTCCATCCATCTTGCCTCAATGGGATGGTAATCTGGAAGAAAATATCAATTATTAATTGACTTTTTTTAAAAAAAGATGAACTACCTCTGCTAGCTAGAGATAGATGATGATGATAATGATGATGATAGATAGATAGATAGATAGATAGATAGATAGATGAGAGAGAGAGAGAGAGAGAGAGAGAGAGAGAGAGAGA
>JANHZT010008229.1:19238-32541 GCA_032468215.1 Stegonotus admiraltiensis | reverse complement strand
GGGGGAGCCCAGGAGGGGCCCTGGGGCCCCAGTTACCTCTTGAGGAGCTGACTGATGCAGATCTCCCGGGTGGCTGATGTTGGATTTGCTAGCTCCGGAGAACCAGCCGAGGAGTTCCCGCAGGGTCAACGGGTCTTCTTTGGCAGGCCTAGAAGAAACAGTGTGAGAGAAAGAGCAGACATTATAAATGAGCAGCCGGGCTAGGGGGAGCAAAATCTGGGGGGGTCAATAGCCTTCATCAAGCTGCATCCTTATCAAAAGACCCTCCCCAGATCCATGCCATCATGGTAGAATGCCACAGGAGCATACTCCCCCTTCTGAAAGCAGAGAGCCACACCTCCTGGATCTTACAGCCATCCCCCTGCAGGGGCAGTACCCCAGAGATATGGGTCTGAAGGCTGCCCCCTTAAACTGTGCTCCCAACCACCCGCAAGGCCAGTCAGGCCCTGGGTGCTTCCCAGCCAAGACTGCCAGCCGCATGCAGTACCCCACACCCTGCTAAGCTTCCCAGGAGACAGAGCAGTAGAGCAGAGCGCAGAGGAGGGTCAGGGTCTGCGGAGCCAGAGAGCGTGAGAGGCAGCCATGGAGAGGCAGGAGAGGAGCAGCAGCGCAGCAGGGTCCCTGCACTTACGGTCCAAATGCAGAGTCGCCCAGGTGTGGAGGGCAGCCAGCGAGGAGGTCGGTGGAGCAACGCCCAGGAGAGTCCCGTGCCCATCCCTTGGTGGAAGGCCAGTGAAGAGAGCAGCCGAGGGCACGGTGGAGGGAGCCAGGAGGGCAGATCTGTGGGAGATGCTCCTGCCAGCCAATCTTCGTGGAGGCACAGACAGTCTTTGCATAGGCAGGTGATCTGGAGGCACCACAGTAAGGATGAATGAAGGATGGCTGAAAGGGTTGGTGCCAAACTGTGACAGTAGCCTGGCATGGGTGAGGGCAGGGTGGGGAGGAAACGAGTAGATTCCAGGGGGCATGAAGCGGCGTGGGAAGCACTGATGCGCCCGCATTCTCTCTCTCTCTCTCTCAATATACAAATACTGTCAGAACCATCATATATATTAATATATTAGTGTAGTCTTTTTGGTTAAAGTTTAGGCACTGCTTTGGAAGGAAACTCTGTGTTTTAAAAAAGAGCAACAGTAGTAGTAATAAAAATATTGGTAGAATTAGCCAGTAGCTTGATCACATGCAGAGCAAAAGGAAGGCCATGTTATCTCAGCTTGGGAAGAGTGGGGGGAAGGGAGGGAGGGCGGGGAGGGCCCTTTAGGCTACAGGCAGCTGTTTTCCAGGCAGTTCAAGAGGGGGACAATTTCCTTTCCATCCACAGCTCCCCTCTGGATGGGCCAGGGTGCCATGGAGGTCAGCTGCATCTGCGCTGCTTGTGGTGGGGCCTGGTGCATATCTGCGGCCATAACTTGACGAACTGTAGGAGGAGGAAGAGAAGGAGACGGAGAAGCCAGAGCCGGTGGCATCAAAACTTCCTCGCCTGGAGCCCGATCTAGAACCTGTTCGTGAACCCGACCGGGAGCCAGAAGTGGAACCGGAGCCGCTGACATTGTAAGGACTGTAATAGCCTTTGCTAGATTGCGAGGAGGCTTCCAGGAGACGGAGGCCCGTCCCTTCTTCAATCATGCTCCTGTCCATGGCGTCCTTGTAGGAGATCTTCAGCTTGGTTTTGGGACAGGTCAAGTACTTGGAGTAAGTGTTGACGTCCCGAAGTTTCTGGGCAGTGCGTGCATCGACGGTGTTCTTCTGCAAGGCCTCATCAAGCGAGACCCGTCCAGGCACCTCCGGCTCAATCAGCCCACCGGTCAGATACTGGACTTCCAAGAACCGCTGGCCGGCCTCATAGTACAGCCAGCCCTTCTTTAAGGCTTGGGCAGCAGACATCTTGGTCTTGGTCCTTGGATCCTCAAAGCCATAGAAAGCCTTTTGAGCAAGGTTGATTCTGTCTACCATGATCTTGTCCACCAGGCTCTTATTAACAGCATCTGCAACAGGGAATTTCTCCCCTGAACCTGGGTCGATGATCCCACCTGTGCAGGCCTGGGCCTCCAGCAGCCTCTGGCCTGTAATGTTATCCACAAGGTTACGGCGCATGGCTTCCGTAATGGATACTTTTTCCAGGGTATCTGTGTCCAAGATGCCAGCAATCGGGCCAGTCTCTTCGGTGGGATCGCTCCAAGAGGTCAGCTGGGGTCTGGCATGAGCAGGACTTATGGAATAGGAAGAGGAGGAGCCCACGGAGGAAGACCTGGATCGGAATCCACTTACATTGCCAGACAACATGTCTGCAAACTCCGTAATGGACAAGGTCCCTGAGCGATACTGGTCCAGGGCAGACTGGTCTATCAGGCCTTTGGCTAGGGCGTCATCTATGTCGTACTGCCGCCCTGACCTCCGGTCAATGATCATGGACTTGACCACCCCATCAGAGGAGGAGATGGTGATTTCCTCCCACTCACACTCTTGTTCCGAGAGCTCCAGGTATGTCTGGTGGTCAATGAGGCCTTTGCGGTAGGCTTCATACACGGACATTTCCTTCCCGGTCTCTGGGTCCACAATCACCACTCTGCGCTTGCGAACAGAGGATTTGGAGGAGGTCTTCCTTTCCCGCTTCTTCTCTTTCAGTGGCAGGAGGCACAGCCCGGTCTCAGGGTCAGTGATGCACCTTTCCATCAGTTGCAGATAAGTCAGGTTTTCCTCGGTGTTTGGGTCAAAGAACCCCTTGGTGTCATCACTTGGGTCCAGGAGGATTTCATTCATTTCCTCGTCAAAAAGGCCCCTCTTGTATGCCACTTCTACCGGCAAGCGATGGCTCTCCTCGGGATCAATAATCCCTCCTGTAGCAATTTGAGCTTCTAGCAAACGGATCCCATGATCTTTCAGGATCAACCCTTTCTTCATGGCTTGGAAAAGGGATATTATCTTGCCAGAGTAAGGGTCCTTGTAACCTATCACTGCCCGCTCAGCTGAAATCAATTTATCTTTGAACTCTGGGCCTACAATGCCCATGCGCACTGCCTCCTCCACAGTTAGTTTGAGACCCTTGATGGGGTCAATGACATAGCCAGTGGCTGCCTGGGCCTCCAGCAACTCAAAAGCCGTCCCTGGCCGGAGAATGCCTTTCTTCATGGCTTGATATACAGACAACCTTTCCTTGGTTGAGTCCATGTAGACTCCAGCAATACAGCTGGTGCCCTCTAAGAACTGCTGCAACTTTTTAGAGACCTCTTCCACTGAGGTTAGGCCTTCCTGGAGTCGCTGGGCAGTGGCTTCATCCATGACTTTTGATCGTACCAACTCCTCCACTGTGATTTGCTTCCTCAGCCCCCTGAAAGTCAGCTTCCGAGTGTCGCAGAGGGATAGCAGGAGGCAGCCTGTATTGTCATCCTTCTTACATCGCTTGAGGATCTGAGCATAGCTGAGCTTTTCGTCTGTGGAGGGGTCTGTGTAGCTGCGGATCTCACTGGGCTCAGAAAGTCTGTCAAAGGTCTCTCGATTGAAGTAACCACGTTGGTATGCAATTTCTAAGGGCAAGTGAAAGCCCAGGTACGGGTCTATAATTCCTCCTGTGGCCAACTGGGCATCTAGCAATCTGAGGGCTTCTTCAGATGGGATGAGGTCCTTCTTCATGGCTTGGAAGAGAGAGATTTTCTGCTCACTGTAAGGATCTCGGTAGCCTGTCACAGCTCTTTCGGCAGATAGAAGTCGATCATGCATTTCTGGGCCCACCAGCCCTTTCCTCACTGCCTCATCTACCGTAAGTCTGTCGTTCTTCATAGAGTCAATAATGAAGCCAGTGGCAGCCTGGGCTTCCAGCAAGGACCGAGCAACTTCATGGCTAATCAGTCCCTTTTTGAGGGCCTGGTAGATGCTGAGCTTCTGCTTGCTGGAGGGAATGTAGATGCCAGCAATACAGCCAGTGCCATAGAGGTATTTCCAGGTGGTCTCGATCTCCAGAATCTCTTGGATGGTCTTGGAGCCCTGCTTCAGTGCAGTAAATATCTCCAGAGAGATGATCCTGGCCTCGTAGAGGTCTTCAGCAGTGATGCGGCGCCTAATGTAATCATAGGAGGTGACGTCTTGCTGGCGGACAATCTCGGTTTTCTCTATAATCTCAATGATGATGATGATCATGCGTTCCTTCGTCAGGTTGCCTAAACGGAACTCTTCCATTAATTTTTTACGTTGCTCTTCAGGGAGGAGATTAGAGTTCATAATTTCCCAGAGGGACATGGAGGAGCCAGCAAGCTCTCCTGTTGGAATGTCAATTTGGGTTTCTTCAAACATCTTCTTGGTTTCTGCCTCCGTGTACACTTGAGTTCTCTCCACCACTGCTGGCCGTTCGGGCTGCTTCAAAGGCAGGAGACAAAGGCCCGTCTCGGGGTCCTCAATGCATCTCTCTTTCAGCTGCAAGTAGGTAATATTCTCCTGGGTGTTGGGGTCAATGAAGCCCCGGGTATCATCTGAGGGATCTGAGAGAGTTTGGTTGATCTCTTCATCCAAGTAGCCTCGGTTGTAGGCCACTTCCACAGGAACACGGTGGCTGTGCACGGGGTCTATAATGCCTCCTGTGGCAATCTGGGCCTCCAGCAGGCGGACAGCATGCTCCCTGACAATCAGCCCCTTTTTCATAGCCTCAAAGAGGGAGATGGTATTCCCAGAATAAGGGTCTCTGTAGCCAGTGACGGCCTTCTCAGCAGAGAGCAGCTTTTCATGTAGCTCTGGTCCCACAAGGCCAGCTTTCACTGCTTCATTGACGTGCAACCTCTGGTTCCTTATTGCATCCACCATAAACCCAGTGGCTGCCTGGGCCTCCAGCAGGACAGTTGCTGTGCTGGGCAGGAGCAGATTCTTCCTCAGCGCCTGGTAGATGTTCAGCTTCTCCTTGCTTTTTTCGACATAGATCCCGGCAATGCAGTTGCTCCCTTTCAGGTATCTCTTCACTGCATCCACTTCAGCAATGTCCTTCACTGCCTTCTTTCCTGACTCGAGCTGTTCGAACTGCTGCTTGCTGATGACCTTGGACTCAAGCAGTTTGCTAGCAGGCACTGGTGCTCTCAGGCCACTGAAGGTCAATTTTTCTTGTTTCTTGGCCTCACTCTCTTCAATAATTGTGATAATTATCTTAATGACCTTCTCAATGGTGACTTTGCCAGTCTTGAACTGCCATATCAGCTCTCTCTGCTGCTCTTCAGTGAAATATTCTGAGTGGATCAGCTCCCAGACTGTCACCGTCTTGCCCTTTTGGCTGCCAGCAGGAACTTCAATGGTGGCCTTATCAAAGGATTCTTTGATAGCACTGTCCGAGTAGAGCTCCTCCTGATGACGCCGTATGGCCTCGTCTGAAAGGCACAGCAGGTGGAGGCCTGTCTGCTTATCCACTTGGCACCTCTGCAGCAGCTGAGCATAAGTGAGGTTTTCTTGGGCATTGGGGTCATAGTACAGCTTGACCTCGTTGGCTGGATCAGACAAGGCCTTGTTCATTTCTTTGCTGAAATAGCCCTGTTTGCAGGCAACTTCGAGTGGGAGACGATGGCTGTGCACAGGATCAATGATGCCTCCAGTGGCAAGCTGAGCATCTAAGAGCCGGAGCCCGGTGTCCTTAGGGATGAGATCTTTCTTCAGCGCTTGGAAAACAGAGACCACCTGTCCCATGTACGGATCCTTATAGCCGATTACAGCCCTCTCTGCAGAGAGCAGCTTCTCGTGAAGCTCAGGCCCCACCATTCCTGCTCGGACAGCTTCATCCACAGGAAGCTTCTCATTCCTCACGGGGTCGATGACATGCCCAGTTCCAGCCTGGGCCTCCAGAAGGATCAGGGCTGCCTCGGGTTTCAACAGGTTTCTTTTCATTGCATCTGCAAGAAGTAACTTTTGGCCTGTTGACTCTACCAAGATGCCCGCAATGGTGCCAGTACCTTCTAGGTACCTTTTTATGGCATCCATATTGGCGACCTCCTTCACTGTCTTCTTGCCTTGGTGCAACTGATTGTAGAGTTCTTTGTTGAGGATTTTGCTCTCCAGCAACTCGGCTGCTGGCACTGCAGCCCGGAGGCCTTCAAAGCAGAGTTGGCTTTTCTTCTCACTCTCTTCAACAACAGTAATTATGATCTTAATTATCTTCTCCACAGTGATCTTTCCAGTCTTGTACTGACGCAGGAGCTCCCGCTTCTGCTCCTCAGTGAAATACTCAGAGTTGATGATTTCCCAGATGGTCACGGTTTTTCCCTGGAATCTGCCAAAGGGAGGAGAGACGGTGGCTTTCCTGAACACGTCCTTGGCCTCTTGATCGGTACAGACTAGTTCCTGTCCTCTGGCTGCTTTGTCTGTCAGTGATAGGAATATTAGCCCGGTCTCGGGGTCAGTCACGCACCTTTCCATCAGCTGCAGGTAAGTCAGGTTCTCCTGGGTATTGGGGTCAAAGAAGCCCTTGGTGTCATCTGTGGGGTCCGAGAGGACCTGTTGCATCTCCTGATCAAAATAGCCTCGCTTGAATGCAATGTCCACAGGTAGGCGGTGGCTGTTGACAGGGTCGATGATGCCGCCAGTGGCAATCTGGGCCTCCAGGAGCCGAATCCCGTGGTCTTTAACAATGAGGTCTTTGGTCATTGCCTGGAAGAGGGAGATCTTTTCACCTGTGTAGGGATCCTTGTATCCAGTTACCGCCCGCTCTGCAGACAGCAATTTATTGTGCAGCTCAGGCCCAACCACGCCTTCCTTTACTGCCTCACTGACAGACATCCTCTTGTTCCTCAGGGGGTCTACCATGAAGCCGGAAGCTGCCTGCGCTTCCAGCAGGATGAGGGCCGTGCCTGGGCTGAGGAGCTGCTGCTTCATGGCCTGGTAGATGCTCATCTTCTCATTGGTGGGCTTGATCAGGAGCCCCGCGATGCTACTGCTGCTGCCTTGCAGGTACTTCCTGATCTCCTGCATCTGGGACAGCTCCTGCACGGACACTCTCCCGTGCACCAGATTCTCCCAGGTTTCTGGGCTCAGGATGCCAGCCTCTGCCAGCTTCTTGGCAGGAACCTTCTGTCGGATGCCATCAAACGCCAACTCGGGTTCACCATTTTGAGACACACCGTCAAGCATGTCTTGGCCGTTAGGCAGGGCTGTTACTGCAGACACGGCTGCCTCCTGAGGAAGGTCATCGGTCTGGATCATGATTTCTCGGGTCTGAGCAAGGGCAGCCTGTTGCTCCTCCTGCAGCTGCCTCAGTTTCTCCCGGAGCTTTTGGTTTTCATCAGCTAGAAGCTTCTCCTGCTGCTGACGCTGCTTCTCCAAGTGCTGGAGCTCCTCCTGCTTGCGACGGACACTCTTCTCTGCTTCAGCCTGCTTCTCCTGGGCATCCCTGAGGGTGGCTTCCAGCTCCTCCTTCTCCTGCTCCATCTGCTTCTGCTGATGTTCCTGCTCAGCCTTCAGGCTTTGAGCTTTCTTGACCTCCTCCTGGAAGAGGCTCTCCAGTTTGGCCTTTTCCTCCTCCACAAATCTCTCCTTCTGCAGAAGGACGTCCTTCTCGGACAGGAAGGTCTGCTGAAGCAACTGCGTCTCCTGGCGGAGCTGCTCTTTCTGAGCAGTCTGCATCTGGATTGGGAAGAAAACAAAGTGCATCAGCCAGAAGGTAAAGGAGGAGAAAGGGGCGGGGGTGTCATCTAAAAGGCAGCGGTCACAGAAGCAGAAAATAGGGCTGTTTTTGTCTCATTTTATAAAACACTGCCCTGTTCCTTCGGCATCAGAGGTGTTCTCTATGGGCTGAAAGGAGCTTTCCCAGGGGAGAAAACTGGTGAAATGAGGAGTCGGTTGGGCGACTTGTTCCCAAGTCTATGGCCAATTCATAGAACCACTTCCGTTTGAACTCTCAGAACAAGAAATCCCTCTTATGTCTTTGCACAACCACCCTTATTGGGCCAGCTGCTGCTGCCTACGTGGGGTCACCCTCCACACCTGAAAGACAGCTCCATCATTTTTGCCCACTTGTGGCAAAAGATCTTTGGAAGTCCTCCCCTAGGAACCCTCCCAAAAGGTCCCATGGGATCTTCCCCCAACCAATCCCAGGAGGGCATTGCCTGTTGGTGGGGCAAAACTCCATCCCCTCAGCTGCCTTCCCGCCCTCCCTCTTCTCAGTTGCCATTCCCAGACTTTCAAACAGACTTTGACAGAAAGAGTAAGAAGCAGTTGTTGGAACAGGGAGACTCCAGAAAAGCCTCTGTGGTTTGCACGCTCTATTTCAACAGCACACAAAATCAGTTCACCTAATGTTCTCCTTTGCTTTCTTGATGTGCCATCTTGGCTGTGGGAGTACACAACCAGCCACTTCCTAAAGGACAACTTACCATGACAGTCATCTAACAAGCAGAGGACACCTAGTCATCAGTGCTGACCTGCAAACAGCAGGAACGTCTTCTGAACCCTACCAGGGAAGCAAGAACCTCTCCTCCTCCTTCTCTCCTTCCTCCCCACCCAAGCCATTGAGTGGGACCACCGGTCAATGCTCACACAAACACACAGCCTGGATTCTTGAGTAGGGCAGGCTCTTGGGGCAGGAGCGGGGGAGCGTGGCCCACTGCATCTGCACTGTTACCATATCCACCCCGTGGAGTGGCACCCCTCTCTCTTGCCTGAAGCCTCCTCAGCCAGGGGGCTGTGGACTAATCAACTGGCTGGGGCGGATGGGTATTGCTCAACCTGGGAGGGAGGGGATGTGGGGAGCCACAACAGAGCAGGTACCTCTTCCGCCTTCTGCTGCAGCAGCTGGGCTTCCCGCTTCAGCTTCTCTTTCTCCATCTCCATCTCAGCAATAGCCTTCCTTAGCCTGTTGGCATCTTGATCGCTTTGCTGCCTCTGGATCTCCAAGGTCTGCACCAGGGTCACCTTCTCTTGAGTGGACAGCTCCATCTGGTGCAGCTTCCCGCTGATCTCTTCAGCCTGCTTCCTGAACCTCCTGGCTTCTTCCTCCGCCTTCACCTGGGCCAGGCTCAGCTCCGTGACTTGCAGCTTTAGCCGCTCGGCCTCAGCTGTAATCTGCAGCTGCCGCTTGCGCTCAGCCTCCAGTGTCTTCTGGAAGCCCTCCGTCTCCTCCTCCAGCCGCAGCCGGATCTGCTCCTTGTCCTCCTGCAGTTTCCGGGCATGCTCCTGAGCCAGGTCCTTCTGCTTCTGCAGCACCTCGGCCTCAGCCTTCAGCTGGGTGGCTTCCTGGATAGCCTGCATCTTCTCTCTCAGGATCTTTTCCGCCAGCACCCGCTGTTGGGCCAGATCCTCTTCTGCCAGCCGGCGCATGCGGGCGGCCTCCTGGGCTTCCACACTCAGCCGGGCAGCTTCCTCCGCCACCTGCTTCATCTTCTCGGCTTCCTCGGTGAGGATCTTCTGCATGTTGTCCTTGTCCTTCATGATGAGCAACTTGTTCTCCTCCTCAATGCGGATTTTCAACTTGATCAGCTCCTCCATTTGGACCTTTACCTTGAACAGCTCCTCCTCTGCTTGGACCTTCTGCTTCATGGCTTCTGTCACCTCCTCCTTCAGCCGCTGCTGCTCCTCCTCCAAGAGGCTCTTCTGATGGTCTGTCTCCTCTAGCCGCAGCTTGACCTTGGTCAGCTCCTGCTCCACCTGGGCCTTTTGCCGCAGCGTCTGCTCTGCAAACTTTTTGTGCTTCTCCATCTCCGTGTCAGCCACCTGCTTCTGCTTAAGGGCTGCTTGTTCAGCCTGGGCTCGCCTGGCCGCCTCCAGCTCTGCCTCTTTGCGGAGCTTCTCTGCATCCTCCTGGGCCCTGGCTTTGACTTGGGCCTCCTCCTCAGCTCTCTGCTTCATGCGCTCGGCCTCGTCCACCAGCTGCCGGGACAAGGTGGCCTCTTGCTCTGCCTTGAGGCGGGCAAACTCTGCTTCCTCGGCTGCTCTCTTAGCTTTGTCAGCCTCCTCCTTCAGTCTGTCCAGGATGGACTGCTCCTGCTGTCTGGTCTGCAGCAACTCCTGATCCTTCTGATGCACCAGGGCCAGGTGAGCGGCCTCTTCAGCTGCAATCTTCTTCTGGGCTGCCTCCTGGGCCAGCAGGATCTGCTTCTCCGACTGGCTTTCCGCCAACTCCTTCTGCTTCTTGGCTTCCTCCACCTTGGCCTTTAGGCGCTGCACCTCCTCCAGAGCGGCTTTGCGCTGCCTGGCAGCTTCCTGCTCAGCAGCCAGGGTCTTCTGGAGCTTTGCTTCGGCCTCTTTGCGGCGGTTCTCCTCTTCCAGGGCCACCTGCCGCAGCTTCTCACCTTCTTGCTCCGCTAGCTCTTTGCTCC
The DNA here is from genome assembly GCA_032468215.1 of Stegonotus admiraltiensis. Lineage (NCBI taxonomy): Eukaryota > Metazoa > Chordata > Lepidosauria > Squamata > Colubridae > Stegonotus > Stegonotus admiraltiensis. Next base: position 22,267 of record JANHZT010008229.1, on the reverse strand, counting down.
GCTGAATCTCCTCTGCGCTCTGCCTGATCTTGCTGAGCTCCAGCTCCAGGTCTGTCTTGCCCACAGAGGCTTTCTCAAAGTTGATCTTGAGGATGCGAATTTCCTCCTCAATGATGCGCCGTTGCTTTAGGGTTTCATTGACGACAGTCTTCTGCCTCTCTAGCTCACTCTCAGAGGACTTCTTCAGCTGTGCAATCTTCTCCTCGATGTCATGCTTGTGCTGGGCTGCCTGCTCCTCCAGGACCCTCCGCTGGTAAGCCTCGTCCTCCGCTAGCCGCCTCAGCCGCTCGTTTTCAGCCTCCTTCTCCTTCAGGGAAATTTCTGCTTCTGCCTTGAGGCGTGATGCCTCGTTGATGGCTGCCAGTTTCTCTTTGAGGATCCGCTCAGCCTCTGCTCGCTGCCGAGCAGCCTCCTCCTCAGCCAGCTGCCGCTGCCTCTTGGCTTCCTCAGAGAGGGCGCGCAGGCGACCTGCCTCCTCCGCCACCTCCCGCAGCTTGGTAGCTTCGTCCTCCAAGATCTGCTTGGACTTCTCGCTGGCAGAGCGCGACTCCTCCTCGGTCCTGGCCTTGCTTTCCAGCAGGAGCTCCATTTCAGCCCGTAGTTTGGCTAGCTCCTCCTCCAGCTCCCTACGCTTGTGGACGGCCTCACTGACCTCACTCTTGAGGCGGAAGAACTCTTCCTCCAGCAGCAGCCGCTGCTGTTCCCTGTTCTCCATCTCTGACTTCAGGCGGATCAGTTCCTGCTCAGCCATGAACTTCTGCTGGGCTGTGCCCTCGGCCAGCTTGCGCTGCTTCTCCAGCTCCTCCTCGGCCAGCTCCTTCTGACGCAGGGCCGACTCCTCTGCCTTGCTCCGCTTCCGGGCTTCACGCTCGGCGTCCTCCTTCTGCTTCTCTGCCTCCTCCTGGGCCAGGGACTTCTTGTGTGCCACCTCCTCCGCCTGCAGTCGGAGTCGGAGCGCCTCATTGGCTTTCTGCTGCCACTTCTCCAGCTCCTTCTCAGCCTCCTCCTTGGCCCGCTCAGCTTCCAGTTGCTGTGTCCTCAGGCGCTCAGCCTCCTCCTGGAGGTAGGTGAGGGTGACGTGCTCCTGCTTCAGGGTCAGCTCCAGCTGGGCCGTCTTCTCAGCAAAGGAGAGGCGCCGGCTCTGCAAGTCTGCCTCAGCGCTCTTCTGGGCTGCCTCACACGCGACCTGGATCTGCCGTTCCTTCTCCAGCTCCGCCTGCTTCATCTGGCGCTCCGCCTCCTCAGCCTGTGCGCGGAGCTCCTGCAGGTCCTTCAGGGCCTTCTGCTTCTCCTGCGCTGCTCGTTGCTCTGCCTGCACCTTCTCCTGCAGCTGCTCTTCTGCCTCCCGCTTCTTTTGGGCCTCATCCTTGACTTGTCTGCGCAGGCGCTCAGCCTCCTCCTGGGCGGCTTTCTTCTGGCGCTCGGCTTCCTCCGCCCGGGCCCTCAGGGCCTGCAGCTCCCCTTCCGCCCCGGCCTTCTGCTTCTGCGTGGCTTCCAGCTGCAAGCGGATGATATGGATTTCCTCTTCCACTTTCCTGCGGCTGATCTCCACTTCCTCGATCAGCTTCTGTTTGGTCAGAATCTGCCTGTCGGAGCTGAGCTTCATCTGCAGAAGCTCCTCCTGGATGTTCTGCTTCTGCTGCTCAGCGTCCACGGCTGCCTCTTGCCGCCGGCTGACCTCCTCCTGCATGCGTTGCTGCAGCTCCCTGGCTTCCTCCTCAGCCTGAGCCTTGGCCTTGGCGTGGGCCTCGGCCAGCTGCCTCTGCTTCTGCAGCTGGGCCTCCACCTCCGCCAAGCGCTTCCGCTCTGCCTCCTTCAGCTGCTCCGCTGCTTTCTATGGGGAGGGGGCAGAGAGGAGGAGAGGGGGAGAGAGAGAAAGATCACAAGAGCAGATGGGAGGGCCGTTCTTTGGGGTGGGGGCAAGGGGCAGCAGGCAAGGAAGCAGGCAGACCCACATACTGAGAAAGAGGATGGAAGCACCAACGGACGGGTGGACGCCAGAGACAAGCAAACCCAAGACCAACGAGCCACAAGAGCACACCTCCACCATGCGCAATGCGCTGCCACCACGCAGTGGAACGTCCAGGAGACCGGGAGTCCGAAAGCTTAGGTGTTGGGGGTGATCCAGCCTAGGGTCACGTGAGGGCAGCATCCACACTACAAGAGCAACCGTGGGGACGGTGCTGTTTCACAAAGGCTCCCCTCCCATTCCCCTGTTCTTAGCACGCAAGGCCAGCATCCACCCTCCAAGCCCCACCTAGGAGACTGTAGAGGAGTCAGGACGGAGGCAGGTGACCATTCAAACACATCCAGGCCAGGCAGCACACCAAGCAGGCTGAAGACCTTACAAGCTGGCAGATTGAGGTGACCCAGCAGTCCTAACCCCCGCTCCTCCATATCCTTCCCTCTCATCCAGTGGGCCCTCCGCTCCCCACCCCCAGCTGTGTGATCAGTGCAGGGCCACTGGGGGGAGAGTGCAAAGGTGGGGGAACATGCAGATGGAAGGAGTACCTGGTAGAAAAGTTGCTGCTGAGGTTAACCCTTCCTTAGAACCCAACCAACACCAACCTGCCCCGAGCAAGCCCAGGCAAAGGAGCTTGGCTTCCGAAGGGCAGAAACCAAGAGTTAGAAAGGGGAGGAGACCACAGCAAAACCGAGGAAAAGGGGGCAGGGAGGGGAGCCCCAGAAGCACCCCCAGACAGAGCAGAAGGAAGAGCAAGCACTGCAGTCAATCTTTCTACAGGGTGATGATACCCATGCAGCCAGGCTCCTGCGTGGGGCCACAGACTGCCCAGGGGAGGGTCAGGAAAGAGGAACAGCCAGCCGGGAGGGAGCAGCCTCCCTGCCCCCCAGTCCATCCAGAGGCAGCCAAGCCATGCTGGGCCCACCCTGGATCCCTTACCTCCTCTTCCTCCAGCCGCCGAAGAGTCTCTGTAATGAACCTAATGTACTGGCTGGTCAGCGTGGTCAGCTCGCTATATTGAGTTCTCAGGTCAACATACTGCAAGGCCAAAGGGGGGGGAGGGGGG
>JANHZT010008227.1:269049-282970 GCA_032468215.1 Stegonotus admiraltiensis | reverse complement strand
CCTTTTTCCTTTCATTGTTCTTTCATTATTAATAATATTAAGCAGTTGCAGGCATTTTGATATTTACCTGTTGATTGTAAACTTTTCAATAAAAAAAAAACAGAGTTCCCCAATGTTTCCAGCTTTGCAGACAGGTGGGGAGGAGGGAGGAGGAGAGGGGATGGGTCCACATGAGCGGCTGCCAAGCATGCACAGCTCCATTTGCACGAGTGGTGTGCATGCACGCCTCACTTAAATGGATGCTGATTTATCTATACCCTTCCCCTGCACTCTCTGATATAATATTTGCTGGCCTTCTTAACAAAGCATAGGAAAACAGTCTAAGAAGCGGACTTGCAGCTCCACCCATTTAGACCAGGGGTGGGCTTCAAAAATTTTAGCAAGGGGTTCTCTGCCTGGTTGCTGGGTGGATGTGGCCATGGTGGGCATGGCCTAGTCGGCCTCCTGCACTATGGTGTTTGGGGGGGGGTGTTTTTGCCCTCCTCGGGCTCTGGAGGCTTTACTCGGGCCTCTGGGAGGGCGAAAATGGCCTCCCCAGGCTCCATAGGCCCTCTGGAGGCCAGAAACGGGTCCATTTCTGACCTTCCTGAACTTCCAGTAGGCCTGTTTTTCACCCTCCCTGAGCCTCCATGTGCACCTTGCACTTACCTGCATCCAAAATGGGCTGTGTGGGGACTCCTGGTAGGGGTGGGCATGGTAGGCAGGGCCAGCTAGGAGTGGGATTTGGGGGTTCTCCAAACTGCACAGAATTTTAGCTAGAGGTTCTCCCGAATCCCTGCGAACCCCCAGAAGCCCACCCCTGATTTAGACTATATTGTTTCTCCAGAAACTCAGGCATAGTGTCATATTTCCTGCACTTTTCACCTGAAACTTTTCAGTGGAAATGCTGAACTAATTCCAAATAAGGATTTCTAGAAAAGTTGCCCTTTCTAGAAAACCACAAGGAAGTCTTTCCATGGCAGATGGGTTGATAGAATCAAATGTGCTAAGAATCTAACTCAAGAACTCCTAGCCTTTGAGGTCACACATGACAGCTTATGTGATCTGTTTGTTCTCTCTCTTTATCCCTTTCTTAGGTTGGTTATGCTTCCTCTTCCTCACTTCTGTCTGATAAATATCAGTTCCCAACTTATCTCCGCACCATTCCAAGTGATAAGGTACAGTCACAGGGGATGGCTAATTTAATTCACCATTTTGGTTGGAGATGGATTGGAACCATTGCTGCCGATGATGATTATGGGAAATATGGTGTCAAAGCTTTTAAAGAAGCTGTTGAGAACCTCCATACCTGCATCGCCTTCTCGGAAACAATTCCTAAAATATATAACAGGGAGAAGATCAAAGCAGTTGTTGAAATTGTAAAAGACACCAACGCTACGGTCATTGTGGTTTACTCTTCTGATATTGACTTCCATCCACTAGTTGAAGAGCTTATGATTAGTAATATCACTAGCAAAACGTGGATAGCAAGTGAGGCATGGGTCACTTCAGCCTTAATTGCTAGACCTGAATATTTTCCACTTCTTGGTGGGGCAATTGGCTTTGGGATACGAAGGGGTGAAATTCCAGGCTTCCGGGAATTTCTTCTAGAAGTAAACCCAAATAAGGATCCCAATGATATGACAATCGAATTTTGGCAGTCAGCATTCAACTGCACCTGGCCTGGTGTCAACATATCATATAATACAGACAACCGGAAAAATGTAACTGGTCACGAGAACATTGTCGATTTTTCCTCAACTAAGTTATGCACTGGAAAGGAGAAACTTGAAGACCTTAACAATACATATTTGGATGTTTCAGAACTTAGAATAACATATAACGTCTACAAAGCAGTTTATGCTGTTGCTTATGGCCTCGACCAATTGCGCATGTGTACTACTGAGACTGGACCCTTTATTTCTGGGCCAAAATGTGCCACCATAGATGAGTTTGAACCCTGGCAGGTATGTATAAATTTGGGAACAATAACTACAGATCCCACAAATGGTATATGTTTTCGTGTTGTGCAGAAAAATTCTCCTGTTTTTCAGCTAGTTCTTTACTCAATGTCATAAAAAGAATAGTTTGTTTTCTTCTGGAGATGGAAAATAAAGGGGGTGGGAGACTATAATAAAACATATTTTTGGTGTCCTAATGCAAACTCCATCCCTTTTCTGCACAACAAATAAAATGTGTCATTACAAGGTGCAATGATTCCAGATCTTGAAATACCATGCCTAGATAAAATTGATTCTCTCAAAAGGTGGTAGTAAGAGACCAGCTGAACATTTCTGAAGCAATTTCAGAGCCAAGTCACCACAATAATAGTAAAAAAGGCCCTCTCCTGACTATCTTAGAGGGTGCTGAAAGTCAAAAGAAAATGTTATTAAAATCCAAAGCAAAAACTGGGGTTCATATGGGTACACACCTTTCCTTTTTACTACATATTGGAACGTGTGTCTGAATTTGTCTTTTGCTTCATGTGGTCAGAAGATCCTGAGAATGTAAATCAATCACACAACCAACCAGCAACGGTACTGTCTCTCAACCAACCCACACAATCTCCCCAACCAGCACCTCTCCTCCCAATGACTCACCTGACATGACTTCCCCATCACAAGACCCATCACAAGACCCTCACCTGATGTGACCTACACCTGACTCATCATAAGACCCATCACAAGACCATTACAAGACCTTCACCTGATGTGACCCTCCCATCACAAGACCTACTGACCACATGAAACCTTATAAGTAGTACAACACTGACACTGACATTCCCTAAATTCTGCTGAAGATGTTAGCCTGGTAACAAAATATTCAGAAACCAGCCCACAAGCTTGGAGAATGAACCTCCACCCTCACACTTTACAGTCTGTTTAGATCAATGCTTTTCAACACTCAGAATTTTAAGATGTATGGACTTTAACTCCATAAAGTTGCTAAGGTTGAGAAACAGTGGTTTAGATCAGGGGTCTCCAACCTTGGCAACTTTAAGACTTGTTCAACTCCCAGAATTCCTCAGCCAGCTATCCAACCTTGGGAACTTTAAGACTTGTGCACTTCAACTCCCAGAATTCTGAGAGTTGAAGTCCACAAGTCTTAAAGTTCCCAAGGTTGGGAGACCCCTGATTTAAATAGCTCCAGAAAAATAAAAGACAGAATAAAGACCCATCTGTCTTTATTTATATCTAATCTGGCTGAGGAATTCTGGGAGTTGAAGTCCACAAGTTTCAAAGTTGCCAAGGTTGGAGACCCTTCAATTAGGTTATTGCTATAAGGAGTTACTTTAAACTCTGTTAGAAGATCACGATGAACAGTTGCTTGAAATCACACAGAGCTGTCCCTTGAACATATTTCCACTGGAGTGGTATCCAAGGCTATCAATCAATTGTCCCAGGATATTTTCATCATGAAACAAGAAGTAATTTCTTGCCAGTATTCTTGTGTTGCAGACTGCCAAGATGGACCTGCAACAACAACAAAACAAGAACTTAGTGCCAGACTTTTTCGCATCTAACTGCATTTTGCTCCTATTCTATTCTGGGGGAGGGATATCTCTTCATGTTGTTCCCTCTTGTCATCTATATTCTGCCCAGCTGATGTTCTATTTCTGATATTATTTCTGGCTGCTTGATGTATATTTATTCAAGCAATATATAAAGCTTTCTTTTAAAATATTATTCAGAAAGATGAAACATTAGTAAATACTACTTCATGAATCTATAAGATTGACCTTTTTGTTTTTGCCATCGTAAAATGTAGACTCACAGGAGAGATTATGCTGAAAGGATAGATGAGTTTTTCATAGGAACACAGTTGCTCTCTGCTGAATGTGACCTGGGTCTTCCACTGCAGTAAACACCTTAACTGATCGGCATAATACTCAGATTTTTTCAGGAAGGGCTTCCTTCTACAATGCCTGTAGATGTAGATGATTGAACTTGAGCCTTTGTGCATATATAATATGTGCATTATCTGCTGTGCCCCCAGCTCTGAAGAATAGGAAACTGTCTTATGATGCTAGAACTAAAACAATAATGTTAGTCCCAAAATGGAAGTCTTCAAAATAATTTATATTATAATCAGGAGTGGGTTCTACTTACCTTTACTACCGGTTCGCAACTTCTGCACATGCACAGTTTTCCGTTTTTCTTACTTTTTTATTCAAAAATTTTTACGGAATAAAAAACTTTTAAGAGGATAAAGAAAATTAAGGGAAAAAGAAGATAAGTGAGAAAAAAATAAAGAAATGAAATAGAAAGGAGAAAAATAGAAAAATGACGATATATCCATATACAGTATAAAGGACTAACTTCCTTATAGCAGTTACAAATGCATTCATATTTTATCCTCTCTCTCTATGTTTACATCATAGCTCCCCTCTTTCCAAAATCTACCCTTTCTAATCATCAAAGGCAAAAATCCCAAGTACACTTTTCTGTTTTCAGCAAAAAGTCCATAAAGGGTTTCAGTCACTGACAAATATAGATACTGTCCTTTCAAAACCTAAACAAATTAGTTTTGCCATCTATGCAAATTCTGTCAACTTCATCAGCCATTTTTCATTGTAGGTATTTCAGAGTCTTCTCGTATGCATAATAATCTTGCTATGTTAATCTTGCCATGTACAAAAAGTTATCCATAGGTCTTTTCTTGTTGTTTGTCCTTTAATCCAGCAAGAAAAGCTCTAGTTTCAGTTGAATATCAGTTTTTAAATTTCTTTATATTAGTGTATGTATTTGAACTTTCTAGCATGTTTGATATGATGAATGATAAAATGACCCTTCATATGTTCCACGCTCCCAACATAAATTTGAAGTATCCTATGAAATTTTTCTGGTGTCATATACCGACTCTAGATCATTTTATAAAAGTTTCTTAGAAATTGTAACATGATATAAATTTCAGCCCTTTCAATCACAGTAGAAGGATCTTCTAAGTGGCTTTCCTGTAGATCAAAGCAACTGGACAGTTCATAATGGAAAAGGAGGTCTTCAGATAGTAAGGTCTTAAGCTGTTTAATGATTTAACATCCTAAATTGTGCCTATAAACAATTGCTAAACAGATGCAGATCTCTCTATATAAGTACTATTGAGCAATCTATCCACTGTTTTTTTTTTTATCAAAGAAAACATTTTTCAAGGGTAATCTTAAAACAGTATCCTTCTACGGCAGTCAAATAGGACATACCCTTTTATCCAGTGGTAGGTTTCAAATTTTTTTACTACTGGTTCTGTGAGTGTGGCTTAGTGGGCGTGGCTTGGTGGGCGTGGAAGGGGAAGGTTACTGCAAAATCCCCATTTCCTTCCAATCAGCTGGGACTTGGGAGGCAGATAATAGATGGGGGCGGGGCCAGTCAGAATTTTTACTACTGGTTCTCCGAACTACTCAAAATTTCTGCTACCGGTTCTCCAGAACTGATCAGAACCTCACATACATGTTCTACATGGGTCTGTCTTTGAATGCAGTAACATGAAGTGATGGTCCTGTTTGGTATCCCCATGTAAAATCATTGCTACACAAACTGTATTAGTATAAGGGTTTGGATATCTGTATGATAATCTAACCCTAAAGTGTGTCTACCCACCTTTGGGTCATATCTGTTAAATGTTATCATCTTTGCAACCCAGGAGGCATGTCTTTTTTGTTATGTCTTCTGGAACAACGTTCCTCTTGAGATTCACCTACCTTTGGCCCTACTTCCCTTTTTAAAAAAGTATGAAAATCTCTTTCCTCAGGCAGTGAGCCATGGTATAATATGAATGACTATTTAATTTGTGTCAGTCTTTATTAATGGTTTAGTGTATTTTCCCCTTGCATGGCTATGTCTACATTGTTTTAAACTTAAACAAAAGTTTAAACAAGTAGTGTAGTGTTTTATACTGTATTTAATACTTGTAAGCTGCACACATAGAGTTTTGCACACATAGTGGCTGGAGAAACTGAACAACCAAGCAAATCAAGAAATAAATAACAATTGTTAAAACTCAACTTTCAAAGAGGACACAACTAGAGATAAAGTGGTAGCCCAGAAAATAGAGCTTCTAATCTCCATGGAAGGAAGGTTCACATGTTTCTTTATATGTCAAATAACCAGTTTCCATTCAGGTTTTTACATACTATATTAGCATTTTTAAATTGAGTACTTTAACTTTTTAGTGGCTGGATCCAATTACTCTATTTAATTTGCACAAAATGTATAAACTGTTGAATGCCAGTTGACATTTGTGGACCATCATTATTAAAAAATCTAGCAGCATTACAGCTAGCTGTATTGTTTGTATTGTATTATATTGTGAAAAAGGCTCCATTCTGAACCTTTAGCATATCCCAGGATTGCAACGCTGAAGTCCCGGAATGGAGCAGTTTTTGTGAAAGGCAGGAAAATGGGGAGGGGGATTTTTCTGCCTGTCATCCATTCCTCAAGCTCAGCACAGACTGAGGGAAGAATGGTAGGCAGAAAAATTCCCCTCCCCATTTTCCTGCCGTTTGTGACAAGGAGTGGCTGGGAGGGGAGGAGCCAGGTGAGGTGACGTGAGTGATGTTGAGTTGGCCATGCCCACCCAGTCACATGACCCCCCCACCAAGCAACACCCACCAAGCTACACCCACAGAACTGGTAGGGAAAAGTTTTGAATTTCACCACTGACTCTATTGTATTGTATTGTGTTGTAATATTTTCTTATTGGTTCACAGTTAATGTACTACATGAAGCAAATGATGAATTTTACAGTTTTTGATGAGAAAGTACGTATTGATACCAGTGGGGATGTCTATACACCATATGACATTCTAAATTGGCAGATGAATGAAACTGGAGGAGTTAACTTTGTGAAAGTTGGAACTTTTAACCAGACAAATGAAAGCGATAAAGAATTTCATATATTTAATGATTCAATATTTTGGAACAACCCACAACGATCAGTAAGTGAATAATTCTGCAGATCTATTTGTAGTTTAATGTTCTACTGTAAACTTCTACATTTGTGATATTGTTCTGTGTACTGGTGCTGCATGTTTGTGGTTTTTATGGAGTATTCAAATTTGGAAACTTTAATCTATAATTAAAATTGAAATTTTGATAGCTTGCACTCATACATGTGCATGACAAAATCACATATTTGCCACACTGATAGACAACACATATCTCAAATGCATGTTATCTCATGTCATAGAGACCATGGGCAAACTTTATACTGGGTAGGTACTGTAATTGCTCTTTAATACAAAGATGCTTCAGAAGCAAAAGTTGTACAAAAATATTAATTTCTGAAGGAAAAAGAAATAGACATTACTTGGATCAATGCACTGGGTAACTGAAGTTAATGGTTACTCACCCTGCTTTGGATTCAAGAAAAGCCTAAGTTCCCATGTAACAGTGTTACTAATGCCCTGAGCAGTGGTGGGTTCCCAACAGTGTTACTACCGGTTCGCTTCTCGCACGCGATCACATCGTCACCACTACCGGCTCCGCTGAACCGGGCTGAACCAGGAGCAACCCTCTACTGGCCCAGAGGGATAATCTATATATCTATATATAAGCCAAATACCACACACTCATCATGAAATGTCCAGAGCTGTAAAGCCTACAAACTTGAAATTTGGCACGTATGTTCCTCTTGGCTTCTAGGTGCTCACTAAGAAAGGGTTTTTCGAAATGACCATCAGATCATTAGTATTTCGTATACAGTATTCATGCACTCTGGTGCTAAGCAGTTAGATGTTCTATTCCCCCTCCCCTCCAGAAAGGAATTCTGTTCCAACTGCCAGATGCCTTATATTAACACGATCTGATGCTAAGGAGCTAGACATTCTACTTCCCCTCCCCACCTGAAAAGAACTTGGTTCCAACTGCAAGTTGCCATATATGAACATGCTCTGATGCTGCCCCTTTGCTAAACCCGATGTGGGCATGGCCAGCACGTGATTCATCAGACCTTCAGGTTGGGACAGTCTACTCCCCCTCCCCCTCTGTTCCAACTGCCGGTTGCCTTATATTAACACATTCTGATGCTATGGAGTTACACATTCTACATTACGTTTCAGGCTTTAAGTGTCAATTTATAACATAGTTTCATAGCAAAGCACAGGCATCCAGCTAGTAAAGATATAAGGGCAGACCTCTATGAGCATCATGGCAGAAACAATGCAGTTATAGAAAAGTCGTTACCATTACCCAAGGAAGCATGTCGAAAAGATGATAATGAAAATAGTTATTTCAGACCTAATTCTATAGTTCTAATCAGATTCCTCCTTTCTTTCCTCCCATTGTTACTATTAATAATAACAACAATGCCTTATTTTGTCTGAGATGTTCTGTCATCATGCTTACTTACTCTTATTCTTATTATCAGTATTGACTTTTTAGTTCCATGCTGCAAATACTGTTGTTTCAAGTCCTCGTTGGCTGCAGATTTCCATATTTGCATATTATGCAACTTCTGAGATCATAGTATTGATGAGAGACTCTTAAGGTCCTACTTGAGATATAGGTGGAGCCATAATTCTCTAGCCAAAAAGTGGATTTTATTTCAGGTTCAAGCACATCTTTATTTTATAAGAAATATAATGCCTCTTCTATGCTTTCAGCGACCACGCTCAGCATGCAATAATAATTGCCAACCTGGGTACCGAAAGGGGATCTTGCAAGGGAAACCTTCATGCTGTTACGATTGTATACGGTGTGCAGAAGGACAGTTCAGTAATCACACAGGTATGAACACTTATCACTTGAGTTAATAGGAAGCAATAGACACAGGAAAAATGTTCTTGGGGATCTGATTGTGATTGCTGAAAACTGAAACTTGGTTTCATAGTAGTTTGAAGTAGAAAACACATGAAAATGTAGTATGTGTTAGATATTTGCAAAACATTTCAAGGAAAAACGTTGTGACCTTGGACTATCCTGTTTCAAACTGCTTCAACCTTCAAAGGAGGTCTGACTTCAAAACTAAAGTTGAAATGTCCTTCTCATTAAGGTCAGAACTGAATGTTTAAGGATTATTATAGTCTAATCTTAAAAAGTTTTTATGTATAAATCCTAAAATAGGCATACACCCAACTCCCTCCTATAGTGTATTCTTGACCACACGATGATATGGCATCATATACTTTATGACTCAGCCAAAACAAAATTGTCCATCAAGCCCTAGGCTACCAAAGATGGCCCATCGCTGATCTAGAATCGTATCAGCTAAAACAACAATATTGTCCTTACTCAACACTTAATTTTGCTAGAATGCTATTATTTTTCTGGTTTCTTTTTCTGTTGAATTCAGTTCTATTTTAACTAAATCAGATGTAGATAGTCATACCATAAAATCTATCCTAAAAGAATAGGGAAAGAAAGTTATATATACAGTAGGTAGGATAATAAATGGAGAAAGTTTATTGATAAACAAGATAAAATATCAGATGAATGTCTCATTGAATTTTTGTGAGAAAATAGCAAATAAATAAAAATTTTGGCAAGAATGAAATGTGTCAGGTATATTTTAAGACCACATTTAATTACTACATTCATTTTTTAAATATACAACTTACTTTTAGTAAGTCATACACATTAAAAACGTAGGAATCCATAGTAGGAATACATGAAATGCTGTAATTAATTGAATACACATGAAGTAAAAAGTATTAATTTAACAATTAGAGTGATAAGGAGACTCCTTTCCTAATATTCTTGTGTTTGGACAATGTGAACGTTGCCTGTAGGAGGCATCATTTTGAGGTAAACAGATTTATTTTGTGGCACTCAGGACAAAATAATTTTGAAACTATTTAAATTAATACTTTAGAATATGCCCCCTGATATTTTAAAATATGCCCCTGAATTCATCAAAATGCCTCACATTAATTATGGAAATAATTAAAGTTGCAATTGTATTGTTAACTGTTATCAAAACCTTACTCCAGAACTTTGTCACTATTATTGAATTATTTCTTCCCCTTGAAATTGGGAGCTCAGCATAGTTTACATGGAAGTTTTCAAACAGATCTTTCATGGGGAAACTTAAAAAGCCATTATTATTTAAATTTTGTATATTTCCCCCTCTTTTTTCTCCTCCTTTTAAATCCATCCTTCCTTCAAATAGTTTCTGGTGGTTCCCCATCTCAATTTTCTTTTCACCAGAATTTTGTACATTAGTCCAGGCTAGCCTGAGAAATGGAAACTGGTTGCAAGGCTTCTCGTGAATGTCTTGATAGATTAGAGATTTGATCAAGACTCTTCAAAGTCTTAGCCAATTCTACCAAGCTGGACCTTTTATATTTTCAATTCTGTAACCTAGGATATGACAACATAACAAAACAATAGAGCCACAAGGGACTTTGGAGGTCTTCTAGTCCAACCCCCTGCTCAAGCAGGAGACCGTATATCTGTGATGGCGAACCTATGGCATGCGTGCCACAGGTGGCATGCAGAGCCATATCGGTGGGCACACGAGCTCAGCTCCGGCATGCATGTGCAGACTGGCCAGCTTTCTGGGCCCACCAGAAGTAGGAAAACAGGCTGTTTCCTACCTCTGGAGGGCTGTGGGGGGAAGGCCCATTTTTCTCTCTCCCCAGGCTCCAGAGCCTTTCTAGGAGCCTGAGGAGGGCGAAAACAGTCCCCCCAAGAGGCCTTCTGGAGGTCGGAAATGGCCCATTTGCCCAGAAATCAGCAAACAGGCTGTTTCCGGCCTCTGGCGGGCCTCCAGGGGGGTGGGGAAGGCCATTTTCACCCTCCCCAGGCTCCTAGAAAGCCTCTGGAGCCTGAGAAGGGCAAAAATGGGCCTACCAGGCCTACTGTGCCATCGTGCCAAAAGTGGGGGGAGCAGGAGGAGGGTGGCAAAAAGGTTAGCCATCACTGCCTTATATCATTTCAGTCAAATGGTTGTTCAATCTCTTAATATCTTTAATCTTTAACATCTTTAATTAGGAATCCAGAGTTATTGTAGATATAAATTATGCTGGATTCTGGCTACTCATGATGATTATCCCTAATCTGTACTGTGTTTAATTTTTAGAACAATAGTAATACTGACCTTCAGGTCTGCCTGAAAATGCTATTTTCTGGAAGATGTCTACTTAATCATTGAGGCATAGGTATCCGTAATGATGGAAATGAGCTATGCAATTATTCAAAGTACTTTTAAATTTTCTTCATAATGTCTTTCTTCAATTTGGTGCCTCCATATGTGTTCTGACAAGCTGTAGAAGACTACATGGTTAGGGAGTAATCAGGGCAGTAGTCCAAGTCGATTGGAGAATGCTTAGGGAAAGATATTTTATATATCCAGGACTGAGTTCACCTTTTAAAGCTTTGGCATAAAAGTAACCCTGTAGCATTTTCCAAGTACCATTGTTGTGGTTTCTTCTCCAGACGCAAGGGAATGTACAGCATGTCCCGAAGATTATTGGTCCAATACCCAGAGAAGCAAATGTAATCATAAGGAAGTGGAATTCTTGGCTTATGGAGAAGCTTTAGGAATGACATTGATTGCCCTCTCTGTATTTGGCGCATGTGTCATTCTGTCTGTGACCGGAGTCTACGTCAAGTTCAGGAAAACGCCTCTGGTGAAAGCCAATGACCGTGAGCTCAGCTTCCTCATCCAGTTTTCTCTCGTCGCAACCTTGTTGACTTCTGTTCTGTTTGTGGGGAAGCCAGAAGATTGGTCATGCCAATCTCGCCAAGTGTCCTTGGCCTTGGCTTTTTCTGTTTGCCTGTCTTGTGTTTTAGGAAAGACAGTGATGCTTTTTCTGACTCATTTGGCCAGAAATTCAAAAGTGGCTGAGAAAGCCCGGATGTCAGTTGGGCCAATTTTCCAAAAAGTGGTGGTAGTTGTCTCTGTTCTAGCTGAAGTGGGCATCTGTACTGCTTACCTTTATTTTAACCCTCCCAGTATGTTTAAAAACACCCAGTTCACAACCCTGAGAATTATTTATGAATGCAATGAGGGTTCAATAATGTACTTGTGCATTATGTTTGGGTTTGACGTGTTTCTCGCCATCCAGTGCTTTCTCACGGCTTTTGTGGCCCGGAAGCTTCCCAATAACTTCAATGAGGCCAAGTTTGTTACATTTGGAATGCTGGTTTTCTTCATTGTCTGGATCTCTTTTGTTCCTGCTTATTTAAGCACAAGAGGGAAATTCAAGGTAGCTGTGGAGATATTTGCAATTCTGGCCTCCAGCTTTGGTTTGCTAGGGTGCATATTTGTGCCCAAATGTTATATTATTTTGTTGAAGCCTGCCAGAAATACAGAAGAAATTGTGGGTGGCAGGGCTGTCACCAATGACAAGAGTGCTCCACCAACCTCTGCCTCTTGCACCAGTGAAATTAACACAGTTTCCACAGTTCTTGAGGATTAGGACTTTGTAGCTCCTGCCAGCCCATATCATCTGGTCCATGTCAAAGTGGCTTCTTGGGGAATAGAATACATAAAGCATATTTAATTGCTTGCAGAGGAAGTAATGTGGAACTCTTTTAAGGAAATTTTGTATTTTCATTCGTATTTAGCCAGGATCAAATCCTATGCAACTTCTAATTTCTGCTTGCACAACTGAAGCTGATTTTTTCCATTCCATTCCAGCTCCACAATTTTTGATGTGGGGCTCTTTGGGGTGGTAGTGACAGAGGGGGAAGCAGGAAGGAGAAAACAAGGAATCATTTCATGAATTGAAGTTCACACAATTTTCTTTTTTGTAAAAAAAAAAGATTTTATTAAACTTATCAAAGTATAAAATATAAATTCTAAGTTTGATAGAATACAGCACTACATATGATATCATCAGCTTAACATAATACAGTCAGTGGCATGTCCTTGTAAAAAGTAAACATAATATCAACTAATTGTATGACACAAATATTTTCCAATAAATCTAATTATTTACAGATGCTTCTTATTGTATTTTATGCTAATCTTACTCTGTGCACCAAAGACAGTTCCATATTATCACCCTATTTGCAATTTCAAATTCCTCAAAAGTTGTTTGAAGATGATTTGTAGGCATATTTCATTGCCATCTGCTTTAAAATGGTGAGCAACTATCACTCCCTTCAGTTGACCAGAGAACGCAAACTCCAGTGTTTTATTAATAGCACTAGCACTAGCACTAGCACTAGCACTTAGACTTATATACCACTTTACAGTGCTTTACAGCCCTCTCTAAGCGTTTTACAAAGTCAGCATTTTGCCCCCAACAATTTGGGTCCTCATTTTACCCACCTCAGAAGGATGGAAGGCTGAGTCAACCTTGAGCCTGGTGAGACTTGAACTACCAAATTGCAGTCAGCCGGCAGTCAGCAGAAGTAGCCTGCAGTACTGTGCTCTAATCACTGTGCCACCGTGGCTCAATGCCTTTATTTCATAATTTTTGTAATGATTTGCCAAAATATTGGAATATTTGATGGGAGAGTCATCAAGACACTATCGCCTCTTCTTTTGTTAAACAGGTAATAGAACAATATATAATGATGCCTTAACTTCTGTGGGCAGGGAGACCTGACTGAACAAAAAATAGGGAAGGTGGAGACATGTGAATTCCTATTGAATGGAAGATTAGTTTGTGTGCGAGCTCTCTGATTCATTGTTGCTAAAATACAATTTGAGATGCAGTGCAGCTAAACCAGAAATTGATCAGATCTGCTAATGAACAGAAATAATGGTATAGAAGCACAAATATGTCAAATGGAAGAACCCTCATTGAGATATCAGTGAGTAATCATTCTCCTTTCTGGATATAGATTTACCACTATTCCAGAAGAATGGTTCCTTTGATAAACTCTCTTACAATTAAAATACATTTTTATATACATAATGTGAGAGTATTGAGAATGTATTAGAATGAGATAGATTGTTTTAGATTTTGGGTACCAAACAGCAATAGCACTTAGACTTATATACCGCTTCATAGTGCTTTTACAGCCCTCTCTAAGCGGTTTACAGAGCCAGCATA
>JANHZT010008227.1:183889-202466 GCA_032468215.1 Stegonotus admiraltiensis | reverse complement strand
GGCTGTCTTAGGAATTCTGGGAGTTGAAGTCCACAGGGTGTGAAAGAGCCAAGTTTGCCTATCACTGGACTAGAACATCTTAACAAAGATACCAGACAGACTACATCTTTGAGCTTCTCATGTAAGGGGTAAGCCCCTAGCACTATATCAAATTGTCCATAATACCCTAGAATGGGGAGGCAACATTTTGTCTCCTGTTTTTTTTCGAGAAGGTGCAAGAATGTATATAAATATCCCTTTTAAAAAAACCCATCACCTTATTACGCTGACATTTTTTTCACATTGGAGTGTGATCTACATTCATTCCACTACGCTCAAAATGGTCCAAAAGTATTGATTCTGCTCTTTCAGGAAACATAACATCAGTTAAAAAAAAAAAAGACCAGTGGTGTGCTCTAATTCATGCATGTGTATGTTTATCTGCATGGGCTTTAAGCCTCAGCAACATGAATGACTTTGAGGAGCAACAAATTTGTGGCTGATAGACTCAGAGGATGTGAACAGTTACTATAAAAGGGAGTTATCCTAAACATGGAGGATGTCCATTGATACCAATTGGAAGAGGAGATGCTATTGTGTTCAGTGACCTACTTGTAGTTTTCTCTTATGATTCTTCTTACATATTCATTGCACACGTAGTAAATTTTTTGAGGCATATTTTAAACTGATTGCAAAAAAGATGGTTTTCTTTTCCAATTACAGCTTGAATTCACATCTCTCATTGGTCTTTAAATTAAATTACATGATAGAACTCAACCAACTTCTCATTAATTAGACTTAAGTAATAGCCTCAAGTAGTAGATTTCATCACCAATCAGGGACAGCACATTGTTAATTAGACAGTTTGTCATTATTTTATTTTCACTGCTAGAGAGCAAGAACGTGGTTTGTGAGACTTTGAGTCTCACACCCCCAAATGATTTGACTGTCCTCAGTTGCTCTCTGCTTTGATTTGGGTAATGTCATGTAAAATTGGGTGATTTGGCCATGACTTCCCAGGTTCAAGCACAATAAATGCATTATAGAATAATTATAGAATTGCCAGCAGTACACTGGATTGCAATATGTACTTTAACAGGATTATGAATGATCCATTTTATTCTCTTCTCATTTTATTTGTAAACTATTTCCAAAGGAAATACAGCTCTCCCTTATGATTGCACCCATTATCTCTTACTCTTCCAGGTGCATACAGTTCCTCTTCCTAAACTTCAAGTCATCTGCATGGAGACAGACTGAAGAAAACTGTCTTAAATTGAATTAGAAATAATTAAGTAACTTGAATGGACCACCCTATTGTTGGACATGATGATTCCATCTATAAAGTGGGATTAATTCAGATGAGCCACAAATAAACACCAGACACTTTTTCTGATTTACAATGCATTTGTACTATAATTTGCGTGCTTTCCATGTGTTGCAGAGGGACATCTGCCAGCATATGTAGCTATGTCTAATTATCAAGGACATATTGTTTCCATAGTTTCCAGAGACTTTTGATACAGCTAGAAAGCTGACACTGTCATGCCCCCAAATATTTAAAACAAAATATTCCCAGATTTTTGGTTCACTTTTTAATGAATTCTTTTCCTTAAAGACACCTTTTAAAAGACATATTTCCTCTACAATATGCACTTTTATTGAGTGTTGATTTAGTTAAACAACTGCAATGTAATTTATCATGTAAAAAGAGCTAGATAACTTTAGAATCCATCACCTTTCTACAAATGTAGTTTTATTCAAATTTGCAGAGGAATGTTAACTTTTATTTGTCAAAAATAAGTAATCTATGACTCCGAAATCTTTAAGGAAGAACCTACAGAATTGAAAATATTAGCAGTAAGAAGCAGGATCTTCTGATCAGAGGAAAACAGGTTTTCCTGATCCTTTAGCTCAGGATGTGAAACACATTTGTTTTTGCTAAACAGGGCTGAGCACTGTTCATATTGTAGCATACCAGGCAGAATGGCACCAATATAAATCACAATTATTAATGAGCTGGGCATTCTTCCTGAGATGCAGTTGTTGTTGTTTGGTGTGAATGTTAATTAGTCCATTTAACACCTTCATCAACAAAATGAATGACTCAAGCAGCAACACACAGGCGCAGTTGTCTGCCAAAGCATATGTCATGTGCTGAAATAAAAATAAGTGGAGAATTCATCAAGATGTATATGAAATCACCCTGCATCTTATTATATACCATAGAATCATAGAATGTATGGATTGGAAGGTCATTTGGAGGTCATCTACTGCAATCCGCTGCTCAGTGCAGGAAAATCTATAAAACCATTCCCAGTTGTTGAGATTCAATCCCCATTTGTAAACTTCTGGGTAGGGGAGGTTGCATTACCTGAGTAAATATTGCCTATTTTTTTTTGAATATTTTTTTTGCCTTTAAATTTCAATTGTTTGGCTAATGTCCTGCTCTTCTTTTCAAAAAAGAATAGTTGTACTGTATGACAGTTTTTAAGACCCTGTATTTGTAAATTGCTATCATGTTGGTATTCCTTCCCAGTAACAACACCAAACATGAAACATTTTAAGCTTTGGTTATGGTTTCAGGACTTTTATGTTTTATTTTTAAAAAATCAATTTTAGAATTGTAAGCTGTCCAGAGTCACTTGGCTGAGTTTATATAAATTGATTGATTGAATGATAGATTGATGAATTGACTGAATAGATTGAGTTACAGGCTTGAAATATACAGCTGGAGGTGTAGCTCTCTTACCTTTATCTCTCTAGCATGTTTATCTATATATTCCCATCACCCAGTTTGCCCATTTTTTCACATGTTGGTATGTATAATATTCATGTGAATGGTTGGAAACTGCTTTTCTGCAGTGCCATTCCTTCTGCCATATAGTCTTTCTCAGTGAGCACCATCTGGTCCCTTAAGAATCTTTATATTTGGAACTGGGAAAAATAGGGCCTTCTTATTTTGAGCCAGGAGATACACAAAAATTAATAATAAATGTTCTAAAAGAGAATCAAAGGTAAAGGTTTCCCTTGTCCAGTTTAGGGCATAGTGCTCATCTCCGTTTCTTGGCTGAGGGAGCCAGCGTTGTCCAAAGACTTTCATATGGTCAGCATTACTATATGTTGAGGCTCATGGAATGCTGTTACCTTACCACCAAAGTGGTACCTATTAATCTACTTGAATTTGCATGCTTTTAAACTATTAAACAATCTGCACAGGCCACTGATGGGCCACAACAGGTGGCAGGAGCTGGGGCAAGGAACGGGAGTTCACCCCGTTGTGATTAGCATCATTAAAAACAACAACAACAAAGAAGAAGTGTATAGCTCTCTTCAAAGTGGAAAACCCTGGCCATATGTATGCACGTAATTGTAATGCAACTCCTCCCATCTTGAATCATGGTTGTACCTACTATACTATGGCTCTCCACAAAGATAAGTGTCAACTCCAGCCATCAAAATGATATTCATCCTTGGTTTACTCTGTGATATGGTGTTGCACAGGGTAGTCTTCTTTAATTGGAGATTCTCCAAGTGTGTTTCACAACTACTCTCATGGTCATAGTGATTGAGAACCATGGAAACAGTAATCCAACACATCTAAAGAATCACAAATTCAGGAAGGCTGATATAGAGGAATCATCCTGAGTACTTTGTCAAGTTACATTTGACAAATTGCCAGTACTTCAAAGAGACCCTCTAAAGTGTCTCTTAGACTGTAATCCTCTGATCATCCACTACGATGTACATTCTGTTAGGTTAATTTGTTTGGGTGAAAAGATTATAGAGATATAACATTATTGTTGGTTTTTTTCACTGTCCTCAGGAACCCTTCAGTGTTTGAAAAATGCATTCCACTTCTATGCATATTATTATGCCACCATATTATTATGGTTAGTAGCACGGTTAGCCAGTTGTTTAGACTGAGTTTATTATTCTGGTTCATCACCCAGTCAACCAGATGTTTAGATTGGATTTGGCATTTTTACCTATCTATCAAGTCTTTCCCAAGGAGTTGGGATAGTTCTTTGATGATATTAAAGGTCCCATTGCAAGATGTAAACCATTCCAAGGAAAGCTGCCTTTTGCAATTGACTGATGACAATTTTATCAATGCTGATGTTGCTCAAATGTTTCTTTAGATGTTTTGGAATTATATCCAAGGCACCTATCTCTATTTGGTACTATCTTTGCTTTCTTTTGCCACAGTTTTTCTACTTCTATTTGCAGGCCTTTGTATTTTGTGATTTTCTCAATTTCTTTCTCTTGTCTTTTGATGTCTCCACATACTGTATTGTCCACTGTCCAGCCTTTTTTATCTTTGTTATCAACAACTGCTAAGTCTGGGGTGTTACGTGTTTGAATTTTAAAATCCCAGAGTACTGTAGCTTCTTCATTTCCTATCACTTTGTCTGTCTGCGGTCTAGTTCTTGCTTGCAGGCAAATGGTATTTCTTGCAGATACTGTATTTAAGTGCACCTGACTATTGTTGTTTCCTTTATTATTCTTACATTTTATATGCAGTCTTATTCACAGTGACTCATACATTTTTAAAAGCACAAATATACACATTTTGGCTCCTTCATATTTATTTATAACTCCAGAACACAAGAAAGGACTGAGTTACTGTAATACCATGATGGCGAACCTGTGGCACGTGTGCCAGAGGTGGCACGTGTGCCAGATGTGGCACGTAGAGCCCTCTCTGCAGGCATGTGCGCTGTCGCCAGCTGCTCTTCTGGTTTCTGGCACATGCATGTGCACCCGCCACCCGTTTTTGGGTTGCTGGCGTGCTGGCGTGCACTAAGACCAGCTGGCCGGTACGCATGCCAGAAACCTGAAGACCAGGTGCGCATGTGCATGGTGCCTGCACATGCCATCCAGCTGGTCTTTGGGTTTTTGGCGCTCTGGTGTGCATACGCTCACGTACGTTTCGGTTTGGACACTCGGTGCCAAAAAGGTTCATCATCACTGCTCTAATACATTTTAAGAAGATAAGTGGAGGAACAACATACTGAGATGAAAAGTGCTCTGTTTCTCTGATTGAAATAGTTTTAAGAAAAGTCTCTCCAAAAATCCCTTTGAGATGTGCAAGACTTTGAAATAAAACTGAGAGGAATAAGGCCTCTCTGCCTATGAATAATTATCCCATTTTCATATCTTTCTAACAAATCATCACACTTGGCCCCAGAGGAAAGTTTCTCCCTTGAATGAATTTTATCACATCTGATTAATTTCTTGGAGAATCATGGCATGACAGTGTGTCATTCTCACCGCGTGTTTTTTTTTTTTTAAGTTAGCTCATCTTTCCATTTACTAACCTCATTCAGGTACACTGGAGGGATTTTGTACTCAGTCCTGCTCTTGTGCTGTTACCCTTGACCATTTCAAGAGTTTTGTTTAGCTGTGCCTTTTGGTAAGGTGGAGGCAAGTTTAACTTTTGAATATGGTGAAATCAAACTGTATTTGCACCAGTGACAAACGGGACAAATAAGAGAATGAAATACCTATCTGGTTTTGAATGCTATGAAGAGTCAGAAATTGATATTTAACTGACTATATTTATATTTTATTGCCAAGAAGAGTGAAAGGTATTTATGTATTTTTCAACTACAGTTGCCATAACCATTTTATCGATCATTAATACAATACACATAGACTATTGGCTGGGGCTCTGGTTTTTTGGGGGGTTTTTTTGCTCGCTCTGCCATAGCATCAAAGCAATTTTAACTAAATGTACTTCTGTAGATATACAACTCTACATCTGTATATCTGGGTCTGAATCTGTATATCTGGGTCTAGTTTGAGCTGGTTCTTATTTAGAACACAGAATAACAGTCCAACCCCCTGTTCAAGCAGAAGACCCTATACCATTTCAGACTGTCCAGTCTCTTCTGGAAAGCCTTCAGTGATGGGGCATCCACAACCTATGGCAAGCTATTCTACTGGTTGATTGTTCTCACCATTAGGAAATTTTTCCTTAATTCTAAGTTGTTTCTGTCCTTGATTAGTTTTCATCTATTGTTTTTTGTCTTGTCTTCTGGTGCTTTGGAAAATAGTTTGACCGCCCCACCCCATCTTTGTGGGTAATGGTAATAGATGGAAGCCCAGATTTGGGACTTGGAAGTTGACCTTGGACTTCATTGAATGGCTTGTGTTAGTCATTCTCCCTTAGCCCAATTTTTCTCATAAAGATGTGGAATGAATTGAGAGGATACATCCATATGTATTGTTTTCAGTGGTCAGAGAAAAGGTTGAGATATAAACACAGTTAGTAGTAATAAATAATAAAGAAAATCTTTTTCTGCAATAAATACATGCCCTGTTGCAGCGTATTGTACATATTGCATATTGATACATTAGCTGATATATGCATGTTTTCTTTTTCTTTATATCTATATATCTATATCTATCTATATCTATATCTATCTATCTATACACACACACACACACACATTAATATCAATACATGAACAGTGGGGCATCTGGGTAACATTCATTTGAATACAATTAGTAATGATAGTATTAATATTATTTGTTATTTAAATCATACTTATGTAATTATAATATTCTTATACATATTTGTATTAAAATATAAACCTTCATTATTTAATTGTTCCACATTTTAGTCCCCCATTCTAATAACAATAAGAATATCATTAGAATGTACATAGTATCACCATCTTTCAACTTCTAATCTTTATATTACTTTTACTTTTAATATGTTATATAAAAATATGCATAATAATATTCCCCCTATTTCTTGTGTCTGCCTCTATTCTAGCTCTTAGTAAAGTCAATCTTGTGTTACAAAACATTTCCTCTAGCCATCATCTCTTGTCCATTTTAATATTTAAATTCTTATTCATTTTTTGACTTGCCTCCCAAATTCCTTCCTTGGGTCTTCTTCTATATCTATCTCTTTCCTGTTTAATTTAAGTATTTCTTCCATCTCTACTATCTTTTGTTACCAAATCTCCAGAGGATGTGCCCAACTCTCCATTTTCTTTTCAAACATATCTTTCTGTTTATCTAGTATCATTTTTAGCACATATTTTCCCTGAATTGCTTCATAAGTTTTTATTACCTTCTCCCTAGGTAGCCAGGCGTGAGTAGCCAACATCTTGCCTTCTTTTTTGATAAGTCCAAATATCGCTCAATAATCTGTCAATATTCTTTCACTCCCCCAGAGTCTCAATTATTTTTGCCCTCAGAAAGTCGACCTGGAAACCATTCAATCAGTCCTGGTGTTGCTCCTCCAGATATACAGCCATATTGTTCTTTATGTCCCACAGTTAGTCAATTTGGCTCTTTTTAGGTAATCCAGGAAAATTTCCAAATGTCTCCTTAAGTCCCCGCTGTAAGTTCAATCATAACTCCTGATATTTAAAAGTCACTTTACTTTGATGTCTTCTGTATTTTCAACATTAGAGCTCCAGTAGTCATGGAATAAATAAGTATAAAGCAATGGGTAGCACAGCAGTCCTCCAGATGTTTTCTTCTTAATATCTTTTTCTTTTCTTTCGGGTCTATAATTTTTCCCTCTGTAATTGTTTGCCGCTTAAACAAACTTTTCAAAGCCCCTTTTTAGAGTTTATTTTCTTTAGGGTAGGTTTCAAGTAAAAAAAAAATTACCTCACCCAATTCCAGTCACTCTTCACACACCGCTCCAGCACAGTCTTTGTTTCTTTGGCGGCCCCACTTTACAACAGCCATAATCGCTGCCTCTCTTCTTTGTTGTTGGATGAGAGGGAATTAGCCCTGGATCAAGCTCGGTGACCTGCAGGGAACGCCTCCACTCTCCATCACCCCTACAGGGAGACTTTAGCCCCTTATGGAGCCCTCCAACAAAGGGATTCAACATGAGTTCGCAGAGCCCTGCTTTTTGCATCCAATAGTGCCACGACATCATCCGGAGGTCCTGACATATGCATGTATTCATGGATGGAAAGATTCCAGTTCAGAAATACTTGTATGTTTGTCCTAAACAGGATTTATTTAAAAAAAACAAATCATATCCAGCAATGTGGTTATTTCTGCTACCAGTCCCATCTATTTTACACTTGTGGGACCTTCAGGACTATTTTATGCTGCAGATTGGTGGTAAAATATCTTTATGAGCTTAGAGGAAAAATTACAGCTGCAATGTGCATTAGGTTATTCTTAGAGATGCAATAAATGATAGAACATTTTGCCCAGAAAGGCTGTCTTCATATTCGCAGTGATATATTTCAACAGCTTATATTATCAATGGCACTAGGTCTCATGACAGATCCACAATTTATCTTAAGCTATTGGTCTCCTGTGCTGCTCCTGCCTGTTTCTAAAGGCAGCATTCAAAATTCAAGTTTGGATTGCAGTGGATTGGTGGTGGTGCATTCAGTCCATATTGTGACCAAAGAAGATCCCGATTGGACATTCCTCTCCTTCTTGCTCTTCCCATCTATTGATTAAGGGTCCCTTGTGTGACCAATCAAGCAATGAGTGCCTTTGCTTTCTAAGAATTGGTTCCTCTTTACTAGCACCTGTCCTTTATCTTTGATTCTCAGCTGTTTACATAACTACCTGCTTTTGCAGCCTATTCCCATATTGTACTCCTTTGTTTTGCATTAATCCAGACCCCTGTCATTGTTGTTGTTTTCTTCCTTATTTTACCTTGTTACAATGATAAAAGGAAAGAAAACTGTTGCTTCATTCTACTGTACATCTACAGAAATGTCATTGGTTTTGTTTACAGAATTAAAAAAATAGCACTTGTTAATTCCTTATAGCTTCTGTCAACGTGTCTTTTTTGCAATGGAAAGATTTTTCCTCCTTTTCCTTTTGTCTGAGAAAAAGAGAACCATGGAGGTAAGGTTGGGAAAGAAAGAAGAGTTGGAAGGATGTATCTGGGCAGGGATTTGAAACCTGAAAATATGCCCTTCACTGAATATGTTAACTTTAGAGAGCCATGGTGGCACAGTGGTTAGAGTGCAGTACTGCAGGCTACTTCTGCTGATTGCTGGTTGCCTGCAATTTGGCAGATCAAATCTCACCAGGCTCAAGGTTGACTCAGCCTTCCATCCTACTGAGGTGGGTAAAATGAGGACCCAGATTGTTGGGGGCAATATGCTGACTCTGTAAACTGCTTAGAGAAGGCTGTAAAGTGCTGTGAAGCGTACAGAAGTCTAAATGCTATTGCTATTTATACTATAAAATTGCTGGCTCAGGTTCCAAAATCTCTGTCGGTTATTGAGCCTATCAAAATTTATTCGCCACTTCTTCTCTGCCAGTAAATGAAGAAATGCATCAATGTAAAGAAGGGGACATAAAATAGTATAAAATTGTTTCTGTTGATTGACATGTGTAGGTGTAAATTTAGAAATACAGTATGATTTTAATAAATATTTCATTTATTTATTTTTATGCCACTATTATCTGTCATTAGCCCACAATTTACTGTATATTGCTAAAAACACAAAAGCACACTCAAAAGGAAAATAATTGCAACTGTAATTCAACATAATATACCTTTTTTCTCTTTCCTCTTCTGTTTACAATGGAAGGGAGTTAGACTAGCTCAATGGCTGGTACAAGTGTCTTCCCTTTGTGGGCTTCCCAAAGTCAGCATTTTTCAGTCTCAGAGCTGTTGTTATGCTAATCTAGGATCAGGGAACAATACCAGGATTAATTGTGTTTAGTTTTATATTAGTAACTTTTGAGGCAGGAACTTTTAATCTGGAATAGGGCAACCATCGCCATCAGTCTACATAATCCTGGACATATACACCAGTCTTTCCTTTCAATCCAGTTCTCCAGTCAGAATTTTCATCATTGATGGACAAATGGAAAATTTAAGCAATACTGTAGGGTTACCAGTGGTGGGATTCAAATTTTTTTACTACTGGATCTGTGGGCATGGCTTGGTGGGTGTGGCATGGCTTGGTGGGCGTGGTAGGGGAAGGATACTGTAAAATCTCCATTCCCTCCCCACTCCAGGGTAAGGTTACTGCAAAATCCCCATTTCCTCCCGATCAGCTGGGCCTCGAGAAGCAGAGAATAGATGGGGTGGATAGCAGAGAATAGAAGTGGTATTTACCGGTTCTCTGAACTACTCAAAATTTCCGCTACCGGTTCTCCAGTACTGGTCAGAACCTGCTGAATACCACCTCTGAGGGTTACTGATCTTGGAGCATTCCCTAAATGTACTTACATTTGATACATTTGTTTTCTTTCTCTCTATGAATGGTCTGAAGGATGTTATTGGCAAGGACCAACTGCAAATAGTTAACCAAGTCATTTGCATTCTTTATCACTGTGTTATAAAATATATAATTTTATATAAACCAAATTGCTTTGCTATAAAATCCAGTTTGTTGGCTTTTTTCCTATTTTGATTGTTTTACTACTGTTTTGTGGTCTTTAAAATATATCATGAATGGAGGAGGAGAAGAAGAAGGCCAAGTGTGATTGGATCTACTACTTTATCACCTACTATGCCGTGAATATCATCTACATAAGGAATACATATTTAGCATTAATTATTGGGAAGAATTACAAACTTGTTTCTTTATCTCATTAGCTATGGGTAGTTTGGGATTCTGAGACAGATGGCTGTGGTCCCGGTGTTTTCTTTGCTAGCACTAATAAAATCTTCCCAAATGCTGATCACTAGTTTCCTTCTCCTGCATGAATGAGTGCTTTTCCCCATTGGAAATAAGCTTTCTCTTGTTAATTGTCTGCAGAAAGAGAGAGAAATATGGAACCTTTTATCTTACTACCCCAGGGAATTAATTACTTCTCTCCCCCCTTTTTATATTTATTGTCCGTTTTAATCATTGTTGTACATGTCCATGGATTTTTAACAACATGTGGTTTTAAATGCTTTTAATAAATAAATAAATTATAGGGGACCATTTCATTACTCTATTGTTCTTTCTCCAACTGTAACCAAATCATCCTTACTGTAGTCTTCTAAAAGTGATTAACCTCCCAAAAGTTAATTGGCATCTTATTTTAAATATTAAATGCTTTACTTTCCTTACATGGCTTTCCTTACATGGCTCAGTGTTGATAGTTACCAAATGTAATGAAATAAATGACAGAGTAGAGAGATTACCTGTATTTCATGGTTATGTACATATGCATGTGTTTTATGAGAACATGATCCTACATATGCTTTTTAGATAGTGGTTTATCCAACTGAATAATTTTAAAGACATGCTTATATTGTTTTGAATAAAAAAGGGCCACTCCAAATATTTAATACATTTAAGTACTTGACACTATAAAAATTATTTGGTTAGCATGCATTAACTCAGTGTTAGGGAGCGTGGTAGCTCACGTGGTTATAATGCTGCACTCACAATCAGCAAGCCTGTGATTGATACCCAAGTACTCCTGTGTGATGAGGTGAGCTCCTGTCATTAACTCCAGCTCCTACCAAAAACATGCAAACGTGAGTAGATAAATAGGTACCACTTTGATGGGCAATTAATGGGGTCATGAAAGGAGCCCCCAACTGGATATCCCCTGGGCAATGACGATGTCATTGTTAATCCTTTCAACCTAGAAGCGCCTCATTGCTTCTGACACAAAAAAAAGCAGCAACCCAGTGTTTTTCAACCTTGGCAGCTTAAAGAAGTGCCAACTTCAACTCCCAGAATTCCCCAGCCAGCCTTGCTGGAAGTTGAAGTACTTCAAGTTGCCAAATTTGAGAAACATTGCCTTAACTGAATCCCTATTTCCGTGACGGCGAACCTATGGCATGCATGCCAGAGATGGCATGCAGCCCCCCTCTGGTGTGTGCCTCCTGCCAGCCAGCTGGTCTTCGGGTCTCTGCCACACATGCGTGGGGTGAGGGGCATGCACACATGTGTGCACAGGTGGGGGACATGTGGGGGTCCACGTGTGCATGCACAGAGGCAGGCCACATGTGCAGGACCACATGTGCGGGGCCGCACAAATGCATGGTAAGTGGGGCGCATACATGGGGGCTGAGCTGCATGCCTGTGCATGTGTGGAGAGGGGCGCATGTACAGGGGCAGAACGCATGTGCAGGGGCCACAAGTGCATTGCTTTTGGGGGGTTTGGGGATGCTTTGTGCACTCAGTCCAGAGAAGTTAAGCCATCACTGCCCTATTTGCTCAGTGAATGTTTTAAGACGTAGAGTTGCAACAGGGCCAACTTATTTGGCCTTCTGGTTTAGAGTTTGTTTCCAAAAGGACATAAAAGACCACCCTGGGTAGCTACAAATTCTTGATCAGTCACCCCTTGTCTGAACTAAGATCTTTTATTATGCTAATTTATAATGCACCATTATGATGACTAGCAGCTGAAAGAGTTAGATTATTTGCTGATTGGTTTCGTTACATTAAAAAATGAGCGTGCTGTAAATTGCTTAATTTTTAATGCATAGTAACATAATGTTTTGAAATGTAGTTTCTGCCATGTACTTTAAATGAGTGTAAATGAGTTTTTTTCAGCATTTCCAAGGCGAAGCTAAATGTTTTTCACCTGCAAATGGTATTTTTTGCAGAATATTGTGCAACATACTTGTTTTAGAGCTGACAATAAGATTTAATGTCTATTAACAATGCATAATCATCCAAATGTGCTGGTGTGCTGAGTGATTATCAAGATCAATGTTTTGTTTTTGTTTTCCTTTCAGAGATTTAAAAAGGTGAAACAAAATTCTTAAAGGAAATTTTATGTAAGCATTACTGTAGTGTTCAGTAATAAGCAAGAATTTTCAGAGCTTGTTTGCAAACTTTGTTTAAAAGCTTGATATAAAACTTCTCCCCAAATTGTGAACATTTTCTTCGTTAGTTACATTTCTCCATAATTGATTTGGAAATGGTTTCTGTAATTCACCTTTATCTGCCATTTGTTCAAAAGGATGCCCTGCCAAACTCTTTTCTAGTTATTTCAGGATTTGGGTGTTATTAATTGTGCTTTAAAGATATCAAACAGAATAAAACAGTTCTGTGAGAATCTAAAAATCTAAATTCATATTCATTCATTCATTCATTCATTCATTCATTCATTCATTCATCATATGTTTATATTGCCAATCTCACCTAAGTGACTGTGGGCAATTTAAATTAAAAACATGTCACAACGCATAAAGGCATAAATAAATACTAAGAAAAAACAGAGTTCAAAGATAGGGTTACAGTATTAAAGTTAAAAAGCTAAAAACATGGAAAAGTGTACCTTCATGGCACCAACGGACTTCTCCTTCCTGTTGGCTCCAGTTAATACTTTTTACCCCTTTTGCCATGTAAGAGTTCAAGAAGGAACTGCAAAATTACACATTTTAAAGCTATTTTGAGCTATCATTTTCATGTCTCAACAACACATTTAGATTATTTGTAAGCAAACGGGTTAAACAGTTACAATGTTAGACAGATTCCTACTAAGCCAAAAAAATAAATAAAAATTGAACAATATTTATGCCAACTGGTAAATATTCTCCAATTATTCTTAACTATAGCTGTCATATTGCTAAAAAAATAAATCAAAATCAAAATACCTTTGGATTGCAGGAAAGATTCACACACACCCCATACACATACGGAGTAGTTTTATACTTGCTCCCTGGACAATCCTAAATGCAGTTAATCCCTTAAATATCATTTTGCAATGGAATTTTCCAATTAAATGTACTATGAATTAGAAGGAATTCTGCATAAAATCACATTTTAGTAATCATAAATGTGCCAGTGTGTATGTATAAGTGTGTGTGTATGTACATGTATATGTACTTTCTCTGTGTATATGTATAAATTGCTAGTCAAAAATCATTTTAAAATGTATGTAGTAGTAGAAGATATATAAAAACACTTTTATTTTATTTGAATTTGTTTTTAAAAGGTAACCCAATAAAGACATATGAAAACTTTAAAAAAATATGGAATCTGATGGGGAAAACTTTGCTATTTTTCAGTGGCTGTGCTTAAATTGTATCTACTTTGAGAACAGGTTTAAAGATCCAAATCAAAGATTTGAAATGGCTCAGCTTTAGCTGACGATTAATATCCTTTGTGTAGCTGTCCAGAACAGTGGCTGTGATCCAAGCATCTTTTCAGTGTGCCTCGTGTTTCCAGTAAGGATTAATCTTCCCTCTCAGTACTGCAACACTACTGCAACAGAGCAATAATAGCTCTTAAACCTTGAAAGTAAATGACTGCAACAATCAAGGTCATGCAGTTCAAAGCAGTGAGGACCCTAAAGAATTCCTTGATGTAGCTAAAATATCAGGTTAACCTAGAACCCCTTTGACATGAAATGCCACGGCTAATACCTGAATGCTGTACTCAATGAATATATTCAAACTGAAGTGAAGGAACCACTGCTGCAGCACCAAATTTAAGCAAGCTGTCCCTCATGAGGCTAAGCGG
Source organism: Stegonotus admiraltiensis (assembly GCA_032468215.1). Lineage (NCBI taxonomy): Eukaryota > Metazoa > Chordata > Lepidosauria > Squamata > Colubridae > Stegonotus > Stegonotus admiraltiensis. Next base: position 188,106 of record JANHZT010008227.1, on the reverse strand, counting down.
AAAGGCAAAATTCAGGTGTTCCACCCTCCCACCTATCCATCTGTTGAAGCACAAAGCAGAAATATGCGAAAGCACAAAGGCATGAATGGATGAAGCTGAAACATATTCAAACTCTAATTGGTCAATATGGCTATAAATTATCAAAGGAGAGAGAGAGAGAGAGAGAGAGAGAGAGAGAGAGAGAGAGAGAGAGAGAGAGAGACGCTGCAGTGACAAAAACTCTAAACTAGGATGTTTATCAGCTTCTACAATGCTATGCCTGTTTTTCCATTTAAAAAGTGTGACAGTCACATAACAAACAAGTGTTAATGCATTTAGATTGTTGATGTAATTAACAGTCTGCTGGAAAAATCTCCGCTTTAAAAATACAGAAAAAGGATGCCATCTGCTAATGTGGAATCAGCTCCTGTTCTATTAAGAACTCAGATGCATGCCAAAGTATGCCAAAAGATTCCCATCAGCTCCCTTCTCGTTATCTGAGTCTTTAACTATCTGCATAATGGGCAGAAATGAACAAGTCTAGCTGTTAACCGCTACTGCCTCAAACACAGAATAAACAAGAAACCATTTGCAACTGATCTTGTCCTTTTTATGTCTACCACCCAGTAGTGGGTTCTACTTACTTTCGCTACCAGTTCGGAATCAGGAGCATCTGTGTGTGCACACGCACTTTGCTTGCACGCAGTCCTTCTGCACACGCATAGAGCATCTGTGATGACGTCCAGGCGGGTGGGCAGAGTCTCCTGCCACCGCCACTACCAGTTCGCACGAACCAGTAGAACCCACCACTGCTACCACCAAATTATTTTTGTGGGACAGAACATTTTCCATGTCAATGCTCAGGTTATGGAATTTTGTTTCAAAGAAGATGAAACTTATCTGATCTTCGAAGGCATTTTGGTGAATAGTGAAAGTATTCCATTTGGCTTTTTTTTTTATGTAGGCTTCCACATTTAAAGTGTAAAATTTAATCTTCGTTACCTGATGGTATCTTGTCTGATTCTACTGTGCAACTGCTTAGAAGATATTTGTTACAATTTCAGAAGGCATTATTGCACAGTTGGTCGCATAGTCAGCCAGATGTTCAGACTGGGTTTGGTATTTTTGTCTACCTATTGATAGGCAGATGTTGTTATTTTTTGATGTTAAAGGTATCGCCACAGGATGTAAGCCATTCCAAGTAAAGCTGCATTTTGCAGAGGATTGATGATGATTTTGTCAATGTCATTGGTGCTCTAGTGATTCTCCATATGTTTTGGGATTGCATCCAAGACATCTATGACTGTTAGTACTATCTTTGCTTTCTTTTACCACAGTCATTCTACTTCTATTTGCAGGTTGTTATATTTTGTGATTATTCTCTCTATATTCAATATATTGATTCAAAGTGGAAGAAAAATCAATGGTGCCTATTTATGTCACTTAAGATTTGCAGAAGATGTTGTTCTCTTCTCACAAGACCAAGAAGAGCTATAAAGACACATGCAAGAGCTGCATAAAGCAGGAGAAACATCTGGCTTAAAAATAAACCTGCAAAAGAGCTAGGTTATGTTTAATAAATCTACCAAAGAAATAAAAAAATATATATTTGGAGAAAAACTAGACACAGTTGACCACTACATATACATTGACCAACGGATCTCAGTGAAAGGTGATACAATAAAAGAAATTGAATGCCATGTTAAATGTTGTTGGCAGACATTTGGTAAGCTAAGCATAATTTTCAAGAACAACCTCCCTCTACATCTGAGGAGAAATGTTTTCAATTAGTGTGGGCAACCTGCTCTAACATATGCCGGTGAAACATGGACACTAACCTCACAATCAATACAAAAGCTAAGAGTGGCACAAAGAGATGCATAAAGATGCATGCTTGGCATTACAAGACAAGATAGAAAGACCCACACATGGATAAGAGAACAAATGAAAATATCCGATATCATCCAGAGAGAAAAAGAATTGAAATGGAAATGGGCTGATTACATAGCAAGAAGAACTGATGGCAGGTGGACCAAGGCAGTCATAGAATGAATTTCACTTGGCAAAAAGCATCCGCCAAAGAGGCATAAAACAAGATGGATCAATGACATCAGCAAGTATTGCGGGCCCAATTGGCAAAAGAAAGCTTAGGACTGTATTGGTTGGAAACATGAGGAAGAGAGATTCATCCTGCAGTGGATAGACAATGGCTAAAATGATGATGATGATGATGATGATGATGATGATGCAATATGTTGGGAATTTTAGTCTGTATGCAATTCTTTGCAGTTACCGAGAGCAGAAAGTAAATGGGAGTTTTGGTACATCTTCACCATTTCTATAGTTGGAGGGTTGCTTTAAAAAAAGTCCATGAAAGACAACATTTTACGCCAAACCTCCCCAATCTAGAACTTCCCAAATATTGGCTAGTGATTTTCTGAGTTTCAGGACATGGATTCCTTAATGAAATTACTCACTAATCATTGTGCGTTGTATAATTTTGAGTAATATTGATGGAATGCTTTTTGCATAATCACTTTTTCTGTTAATGCCATATCTCCCTCTTGTAATTTTAATATCATTTTCTTTTCTTTTCTTTTTCTTTTCTCCAACCATTTCCCTGGGTTGTTTGCAAACTTTTTTTTTTTGCTTTGCCTAATTCATTTGCTTCTATTTCTCACTGTTAACATAGATAATTGTCACTGCAAAAGCTTAATTTGTTAAGAAACATTTATCTTCTTTAGAAATATCATTTATTCTTCTTTTCTTTTTATCTCAACTAAAACAGCTTGTATTTTCTCTTGTTTGTTCTGAACTCAGTTATGTTATATCAAAACCTCTAATGAAAGCTTTACTGGCATCCCAAACCATTCTTACATCAGTACCTTTATCTAAATTATTTTCAAAAAGAAAAAAAAACTCTTTTACAGTCCTCCACTATTGGTTCTTTCTGTAACAGTATTTCATTTTTCTTTTACCCGAAAGGTCTAAGTGTTCTTTTATAAATCACTTACTGGATTATGATCTGGAAAAGTATTTGCTAATTTCTCAATTTTATAAACTTCGATAGCTAAATTCCTCAAAATCCAAATAATACCTATTCCTGAAAAGGATCTATGTCTTTCAGAAAAATATATATTCTTGTCAACAAGCTCTAAATTGTCCATCCACCTAAAAAAATAACTTTTGGTAATTTACGCCAGGGGCAGGTTTCAAAATCCATCGCTATTGGTTCACTCATGCATGCGTTTGCATGCTTGCACAACGCTTCTGCGCATGCGCAGAGGGTTTACAACAAAACCCAAATGGGTGTTTCCCAAGAGTTTTGCATTTCCTGATGGGAATATCTTTTTGCATATTAGTATTTAGGTTTATTATTTGGGGGTGAGGGTACTGCTGTTTGAACTATGTTTTCTGTATTTGTAGACTACTACTTGTTGCCATTTGCTGCCACTCCCTTGGGCTAGGGTCGGGAGGATGGAGGAGGACAAGGAGGAGAAGGATTGAGAAGTCAATGATATATGAAGAGTTTTTAATTTTTTTTTTAAAAAAATGATGGCGGAATTTTCCAAGAGACTAACAAGCCTGTGTTCACTCAATTAATTTGAATGAGGGCTAAATCTTCAGACTCACATGGAGTTCCCATGTTCTACCCCGTCAAATGTTACAAAAATCACTTGGTGGTGGTTTTTCCAACTAAAAAGTGAGGGGAAAGGAACAGGAAATACTGTCCTCAAACTTTTCCACATAAAGTCAGTACAGATAGCACCAGTCTACTGTGTCATTGCTGAGGCACACTAAAGATTAATGATGAGGATAATAAATAGGTATTTTTCTGCCAGTTCAGGAGAAAATATAGATAGCGCTCTCAGTCTAACACTTCTTGAGACTGTCAGGTTACCAAAACTAACTGAGGTTATTTGGAGTGGGGATTGCTCATGTGCATATTTACACATAAATAGTAAGAAGTAATTGTTTAAAGCAGCGTTTCTCAACTTTAGGAACTTTAAGATATGTAAAGGTCAGTTCAGTATTGCTTGACTTCATACTCATTACAGGAATTAGTACATTCAAAAGTGATACGTAGAATTTCATCAAAATAGTGAATGTGCCATTGCACCACAAGCTTTGCCCTGCACATTTAAAAGGAGTTGTCCTTGTATTTTTTTTTTAAAAAAATTGATTTATATGCCGCCCTTCTCCGGAGACTCAGGGCGGCTTACAATGCGTTAAGCAAT
>JANHZT010008227.1:124420-139021 GCA_032468215.1 Stegonotus admiraltiensis | reverse complement strand
TTAGGGATTCTGGGAGTTGAAGTCCACAGGGTGTGAAAGAGCCAAGTTTGCCTACCACTGACCTAGCCTGATAACAAAACGTTCGGAAACCAACCCACCAGCTCGGAGAACAAATCTTCACCCTCATCCTATACCCAAGCTACAGATATTAGCTGCTATTGCAAAGTGATTGGCCCAAAATCACCCAGCCAACTTTCACACCTAAGACAAGAATAGAACTCACATCTCCTGGTTCCTAGACCCGTGCCTTAACCAGATCAAATTGGGTGCAATCCTAAATCTGTTTTCTAAGAAGGAAACCTCTGTTAGAAGGGCTGGCATTTCTCTTCAATAAAATAGGCAATGAATTGCACAACTGTTTTATTCTGGACTTTGAGGTTCCTCACGTGAAATTGCATAAAGTGGGATAAAACCGTATTCATTTTTATATATTTTGCATTATTTTGAAAAATGCCTAATCTCTTTCCTGACTGAACATTTTCTAAGCCTCAAAATGATGTAACTGTTCTTAAATAAATGTTTTTTGGTCTTTTATTGTTTGGGGTTTTTTTAAACAGTTTTAATGTTTCTGCACCCTTTTGATTGTTTCGTAGGAGTTGGAGCAATGACTTGGTCTCCTCTTGCTTGTGGGATTATCTCAGGAAAATATGCCAGTGGAGTTCCTGAAGGATCAAGGGCATCCTTGAAGGTATTTGCCCCATAGCTACCTGGGCAACCTGTCTCACAAGAGCTTCACCTGAGTCCTGAACTACTACTGTCCCCAGAACCATGATAATTTTCCTACAATGTGTTTTCCACTTACTATAAATAAATACAAAGGACAATATGTATCCTTGTCTCTAGAAGAAACCTCAGCTTTCCCATTGTCTCTTATTTCATCCCTAGGTTTCTTTTCCCATCAAATTTCACATAAACATACTGAACCTGTTCCTTACATTGTTCTTATATTCTGACAAGATGCCTTCTCTTTGAACTTTTAAGTTTAATCCTTATATTTTGATCTAGTAATCTGAATCACAAAATGTCCTGACTGACTGGATTTCACGTCTCCTTCTTCTATTTATTAATATATAGCTAGGTTTATTCCAATACGGTTCATTTGGTGATGTTCATTTGTAGAGTTTATACCTATGTTGCTTGAAGCAAGATCCAGCAATAAACAGATTTTCTTTGCAAAACTCCACCCATCTCACTTGTATTATTGCATTTATTCCAGTCAATCAATCAGTCAATCTATAATGTTTATTCAGTCAATGACCAGCAAAATTTATTCAATAAGAATCTGACTGTAGTTTCAGGATCTTCCATTTAGCAAGTTTTTGCATTCTAAACACCCATTCATGGCACTGTGTTGTTTCTAGATGTTGCAGTTTATCATTTTGCCTTTTGCAATAGAATTTCTCAGTCTCTTCAATCATTGCACCTGCATTAAATGCATGTATCAGTCTAAGATTAATGTCTACTGGTAGCCACTAATTCTATTAGATAACATCCTATCATTTATTGGATTATAGCTGAGCTCATAAGGTAGCAATGTTTTTTTTTAAATATTATTGCCACTCCATTTCTTCACATTTGTCTCATGTCTGAATCATCTAAATAACTGATATAAAGTGGCTTATTTCAGGCCATTCATCCACTCACAGAACATTCCAACTCAATACACTTCATTCCTGTTTTCATTTTTGCTTTTTTTTAATTCCCTCATCTCATCCAACTATGTGTACTTTTACAAGTACTTATGTGTACTTGTAAAACAAAGAACTCCTGTTTCAGAACTGGCACCATCAGTGACCAGACTTTTCTGGCTCTAGTCTGAACACATCGTCACTTTGAGTTGTGAAAGTTCAACATTTTCCCCCAAGTAATTAAAGACATGCCTTCTAACCTGGAAATCTTGTCAGTTGACATATAGACTTGTCTGGATACTTCACCCATGTCTAGACAATTTTCTTGGCAACAATGTAAAAGTTGCTTGCTATTTTGAAGGATGACCCAATGCATGACAATTATTGTGGTGTATTCAAAAGCAGCCTTTACAGCTTCACAGCTTGGTCTTTTAAGGCAGATGGGCTGCTCCACACAAGAGATTAATAGACATGATTTTGTTGTGCTTAGCTCAGATTAAATATGTGAATTAAATACTGTATATTGGGTTAAATTCAACATAGAAATAAACTTACCTCCCATCCTCCAACCATTCTTGTTAGAACAATTTTATTCATGATTACTGGTCATTGTATGGTTAGTATAACTATCTTTACTAATGATATCAGTGAAAAGTCACACTGTGGTTAAAAAACCCATCTTATGATAAAGCTTGCATATGTATAGTACATACATTTTCTGATAAAACTTTGAAATAACAGTGATGAACAAAACGGTGAAAATTAAAGGCTGATAAAAACCAGGCTTCTCCAATGTGGTGCCCCTTATATGTGTAGAAATTCTGGAAGTTGAAATTCAGACATGTGGACTTAAATTGTCTTTTACTGTGTTTTGATTTGCTAGTGCTATCAATGGCTAAAGGAGAAAATTGTGAACGAGGAAGGAAGAAAGCAACAATCAAAGTTGAAAGAACTTTTCCCAATTGCTGAACGCCTTGGATGTACACTACCTCAGCTAGCAGTCGGTAAGGGATTTGGGGGTTCGCGACTCCCCCAGTTCCTTATTTTTTTTATCTCTGTGCTCAGTGATGCTTAACTGTGTTGACATTATGAGCTTGTTCTCATGTAGAGGGAGAAGCTGTCACTGATACCTTGCAGAATTTTCTCCAATGATGTCATCATTTTATTTTTGTAGGCATTATTCACTTATGTAAAAGTGTTAATGCTGTCCAGGTCCCAGGATAAGATGCAGGGGAGAAAAAAAATGAAAGATTGGGCTTTGTAACCCCAATTAAATATATGTTGATTGTGTACATTTAAGTTAATAATGTGTGTATGTTATATGTACTGTATGTATGATAGAGCAAATATTTCTGAAGCAGGAAGAATACTTAGGCTGTGTGTAGCTGTAGCTATAAGTCATAATCCATCATCATCATTGAAGAGACATTCTCCATTCAAGAGAAAATGGAAAATGAATAATCAAACACAATGCTAACAACTTGCCATTTCTTCATTAAAAGCCAGATTTAATTGTGCTAAGTATTGCTCATCAAAAACAGGAAAATTTAAATTACTCATGATTTCAGTCCCATTCATTGAGATGGTCTCCTTTAAGCCTGAATCCAATTAATTTAAATATACTTTTGGTATTGAAATAATTTAATAGCCAATTTTAAAATCCAAGCATGAATTTCAGCCAGAGTTAAAATGAACTGAAATAAGTATATTCTAATGGTTACAGAACTGGGGAGACCTAAGTTCAAGTCCACCCCAGCCAAAGGTGTTAGAGCATAGTTGCAAATAAAACCCTAGCCACATAGTTTAAAAAGAAAACAGCAGCAGAAGCAAACTAAGGAAGCAAAAGATGCTTTATTTGATAAATGAAAGCAGAATCCAACTAAATATTCCAGGTTATAGAATCTTGCTAATTAGATGCGAGCACAGAAAAAGCTGTTTTGCTATTTATGTTAACCATATGATATGGTGCAAATATCCCATTAATAAGCATGCTACTTATTTAGTTCCACAAATATACTGAACACTAGCTTTGATAGGTATTTACAATGAAATTGCAATGTTCATGAATGTTCATGAAATACAAAACTGCATCAAAGTGGCAAGTTATGTTATTTGCATGAGATCAGTGACACAAAGTGCATGATTAATTAAGTCCTACAAAAATTAATGGCAAGCTGTAAGTAATATTGACAATTTACATTCATTCTTACGAAGAAAATATTTCATATATGATTTTTTTTATACTAGCAGTATAGTCCTTATACAAGTTTTGCAACTTACCAGAAACCTTTGACATTTAGGTAGTTGTGAAAGGTAATTAAAATTAATTAATTTTAATTAATTAATTTTAATTTAATTAAAATGTGTTTTCTTCAAAATTTCATTAAACATTTATTAAATATACATACTGCTTTTGGTTTTTAACGTATTACTGAGTTTGTTCTTAATATAATGCATGCTTTTATGAACTTATTGAAATGATACGGAACTGACCTGTGGGAAGACTGAAATTTTGAAAGGCAGTTGAGAAGTGTTTCACTAAAATAATAATGGTGATGGGAAAGGCCTCATAATTCCGAGAATTAAGTCTGCCAATTTAATGTTACCCTTGCTGACTCCAAAATGCTGTGCCTAATATATGCTGTATTGTGTATTTCTCATATTCCCAGCATGGTGTCTTCGTAATGAAGGTGTGAGTTCGGTTCTCCTGGGATCATCCAATGCTGAGCAATTGATAGAAAATCTTGGTGCCATACAGGCAAGTACAAAGGCTTTCTTTGGGATTAGTTGTTGTTCAGTCACTAAGTCATGTCCGACACTTTGTGACCCCATGGACCATAGTACACCAGGCCCCCTTGTTCTCCACTCCTCCCAGAGTTTGCCCAAATTCATGTTAATTGAGTTAATGACATTATCTAACCATCTCATCTCCTGCCACCCTCTTCTCCTTTTGCCTTCCACCTTTCTCAACATCAGGGCCGTTTCCAATGAGTCCTCTGTACTCATTTGGTAGCCAAAGTATTTGAGCTTCAAATTCTGTTGGATTGAACAAACCAAAAAAAGAATGACATCGTATGAAGATTAAAGGCATTACAGAATTCAACTTTTCCTGGGTTCCTTTGCAATTAATCCGTGTTTCAAAATCACAGAGCAACACTAGTTAAAAGTACTTGTGTTTCTTTGCCTGCAGGTTCTTCCAAAGATGACAACTCACATTGTGAATGAAATTGATAATATTTTGGGGAACAAACCTTTCTGCAAGAAGGACTACAGATCCTAATGTACTGCATGATTAGTCTGGACTGCATGGCTAAACAACAGCTCTGTACATAGTAGTGTACTGAGTTGATACTATCCAGTTACAATTAAAAAAAATATTCTGCAATTGTAATTTACTAGGTTCTCCAAGGTGGTTATGTTCCACCAAAATTCAGTAACACAGCTGATCTGTCTAAACTAAATTATCTTTACTGTTTTTAAAATATATCAAATCTTAAGAGTTTGGATTTAATCTTGACTCAGATCAATTTGACTCTAATGAAAGAATGAAAAATACAAAAAAAAAGGTGGAAACATTCAGTTCACTGGGGTTTGTGTAGGATTTTCTTAACAGAGTCTAACCCCTCTGAGTCTTATTTTTCTTTCTTCCTATTTATGCAGTGAAAATACAAAGAATCAAAGATTTCTAAGCCTTAGGTACTTGAAAATAAAAAGAAGGATGTATAGATATATTTTTTCAATAAATGAAAAGCCAGATACAGTTGAAAGCTTAGACAAATTCAGGGATTTAGATTCGTCAAGCTCTCTTAACAATAGGTAAGTTCAAAGTTTTGCCATTTGCATTTTTAAATAGAATTGATTTCTAGACAAACAGTTCAGTTTGGGTTTGAGCTGAAAGAAGGGTTTACTGTTTAAAGACAGAAAAATATATATGAGGAATTGGAGATTGGTATCTATGTCTGTCATCCATTTTTTAAAAAATGTATCTGTTCCAGCCAAGCACTTGTAAGCAAGATTCAGACTGTAAACCTGCAGGCAGGATTAACTTGTTTTTATTGCTCATATATAAGCCATTCTGGCATTCTGAGAACTTTGCTTGAAGCATAATGCAAGAATGCTTTAAGAAAGAATGCTTGGAATTGCTGTACAATTCCATTGAAATAACGTGGTTTTAATGTGATTTTGGCTGGATTGTAATGCATTGCTTTAAAAAAGCCAAGTTGCTTTCTGAAGTGTAAGTACTGAAGTAAACAGATACCATGGAGATGTTCACTGAAGAACACTTAAGCCAGTGAAATTAAGAGAAAAATGATTGTTCCTACAGAAATGGAAATTGAAATGCTGTAGTTAACTGCTCTTTTACTAAAATCTTTTTGGCAATGTCTAGGCAACTGTGTAATAAATGTACATAGTGTGTAGAGCTGTATACTTTTCTGATAGCCCTGTAGATGAAAGTACTTTATCACAGTTCAATGAAATCCTCAGATGTTTGTTTGCTCAGTTCCTTTCTTTCCCCCATTCCATTTGTAAATTGCATCTGTGATTGTTATTATTGCAGCATTAGACTAACAGGAGTAAGTGGCTGGATTTTTCAGTCATCTTGTTCATCTGAAGATTAAAAATGGCCGTATTAAACCAGACTAAGGAATGCCAGGGCTGCATTCTAGAATTTGGGGTGCAGATCCTGTGTGTGCATTTGCTGTGGCATATTAAAGGCTGCTATTTTTATTTGCACACAATTATTCTGTTGCAGCCATGTGGCTTAAAGCCAGCAAAAGCAAACTGAAAAATGAGGGCACCATATGCTAAGAATCTGTACAAAAAAAGAAAAGACATGGGCATCCACGTGCATCAAAGGAGTCTCTCTGTTCTGCCACATTTCCCAGGTTTTATTTACAGGTTTCCATGAGATACTTCAAATGGACAAAAAACATGTAATTTTCTTGGCAGATGTAAGGAAACAAATGGTATGAAATCTCTGGCCACAGCCTAGATTCCCATGCAGTCCTTCATTCAAGGACCCTTACCAATCTGGTTAAGCTTTTAAGTCCAAAATTATCCTGCTACTTGAGGAGAGGCAACTACTGTTCGGCCTTCAGTATTGTGTAATTTCAAGCTCTTAACCATGCTTGTATCTCTTTTTCTTCTGTATTTTGCTTTTGTTGGCTACAGATAACTTGGATCTGTCCTTTAACACAATGCAGAATGAACTCTACCAGGTGCTTTCATTTCGTGTGCACTACACCCCAGAAAAAGCCAGTTTTTCCATGGATTGTGATAGTCCACTTTGATAGCTAAGAACCCTTATTCTAACAGAATAAATGGCACCTAAGGGGTTTCTTAGGGTTTGCCTTTGACAAGAAAGTAACGTTCTCCTATTCTGCGTGAAAATCATCCTGCAATGTCAGACTACTATAGGTTCTGATGGTGCAATCCTGTGCATTTTTACAATAAGTTTAAAAGATCCAAAATCGCATCTTACTAAATATTTATAGGGCTGCAATTTATGATCAAGATCCAAACTACTTCAGTGCTTTAAAATGCTGAGCATCAACTACGTATTACATACTCCCCCTTTTCTGCTATTGAACATTATTAGTAATCTTATTTCAGGTTTCCTGCCATACAAATCAGCATATTTCCTTTTACAGTTGGAATCTTAATTAGGCAAGTTATCTGTATACTCCAAACCATGTCCATGGAGATCAAAGGCTTCCAATTCCCTTTTGTACAAAAGTTATATGGTTTTGCACATTTATCCAACACCACTTGTGTGGTCCAGGTTGCAGAAATTTATTATATCTCTTTCCAACCTAGAACAGCATTGTCTGTTCATTTCAGTAGACACAGCAGGCTCTAAGGATGTTCTTTAACCAAGATATGTTGAGCTCCTGAAATGAAAAGACAACACTTCCATGATGTTTTTTTCTGGATTGGGGTAAAGAACACCTGCATATATATTGTTCTGAGGTTTCTAAGACACAATCTCTACATCCAGCATGTTTGTTTGAAATTTCATATGGAAATCCTGTGATCAAAGCAAGCTCCTGGTATTTTAAATAGAATAGATCCACCCTTTTTAATATTTCTATTACCTTCAGTATTCTATGTAAATGAATCCAATTGCTGTATACCAGGAATTGCTTTCTACTTTAGCTTGGACATAATAAAGGCATTTTGTGCCCCAAATATATGACTGGATCTATTGATTTTTTGAGCAGGAAAAGAAACTAAATCTCAGGATTGAGTGCTAGTTCAATGCTGTTTTGTTCTATTTTTTTTTTCATTTAGCAATAGCACTTAGACTTATATACTGCCCCATAATGCTTTACAGCACCCTCTAGGCCAGTGATGGCTAACCTTTTTGCCATCACGTGCCAAAAGCAGGGGGGGGGGAGCAGGGGAGACACACGCACGTGTGCCCACATCCATAATTCTATGCACCCTGCCCCCATGTTCCCCTTGCTTTTGGCATGTGATGGCACAGTGGGCCCAGTAGGCCCATTTTTTGCTCTCCCCAGGCTCCAGAGCCTTTCTAGGAGCCTGGGGAGGGCAAAAACAGCCTTCCCCACCCTTCCTAGAGGCCCTCCAGAGTCTGGAAACAACGTGTTTCCTGACTTCTGGTGGGCCCAGAAGGCCCGAAAATCAACTGGCCAGCACACTCATGCTTGCCGGAGCTGAGCTCGCGTGCCCACCGATATGGCTCCACGTGCCACCTGTGGCACCCATGCCATAGGCTCGCCATCACGGCTTTAGGCAGTTCGCAATGTCAGCATATTGCCCCTAATAATTTGGGTTCTATTACTGACCTTGGAAGGATTGAAGCCTGAGTCAACTTTGAACCTACCAGGATTGAACTCCAGGCTATGGGCAGAATTAGCCTGCAATACTGCATTCTAACCACTACACCACCAGGGCTAAGAGAGTGTATGTTGCAAAATAAAGTCAAACTCTTTCTCCAAAGCCACAGGATGCTGATTTAAAATTATGTGCTTCTTCATTAATAAAAAATGTATTTACTGGTACTTCTCAAGATATACACAAATCTGATTTGTGTTGTATTGGAGTGTAGCAGGCAAAGGTGCTTTGCACCCAGCATAGACAACTTCCACCATGCATTACCACCTCCTGAACTCTTCCTTAAGAGAGTAGCTACTGTACAAACCCAGAAAAATAAATAGCTTCTTTGAGGAGGAGCCAACAGAGTGTGTCCCCTTTGGATTTGAATATTGTATACCTGTCATGCTCAGATACATGGCAAACAGCTTTATGCCTCTATGAAAGTAATATTTCTACAAATCTGAAGATTTAATATATTTTCATGCTACTTCAGTTGGTAGAATTGGTGTCCTGCAAAAGCTAATGTATAGAATATCAATAATTAATATCAATGTTTAGTAAGTAGTAATAGTAATCACTGACACTGCACATCCCAATACAATCTCCCTTTCACTCTTCAACACACACACACACACCCAAAGTACTTCACAACAGCCAGATCTTAACAAGGTTTCAAAATGTTTAAAGTGAGGGTAGAGATCTTATTTCTGGCATAATGTACCCTCCTCCTCATATGGTAAGAGAATGCACAGCTCAAAGTCACCTCTTTGAGAAATGGGGGGAGGGTTCGTTCTGGTGTCCCTTGAGTAGGCAGATTTAGCTTGGAGTGAAATTTGGCAAGTAATCAGGTCCCAAACCATATAAGCAGAGTTGGAGACTGGGCCACAGTTGTCTAGTAAAGCAGGCCTAAGCCTGGACCTTGAGGGGAAAGTAATCAGGTTAACAAATTGGGCACGATTCATTTAATAACCACCTTGCTTAGCAATGGAAATTCTGGTATGAGAATTTAAGTCTAGAATTATCTTTATCACAAACTTGCGCATACAATCACTGTTTTCAGCAAAGCTTTTTTTAATAACAATGTAACAAAAACCCCAAAAACTTCTAATCAAGAATTCCAGCTCTAGTCGAACTTCTCAGATGATGCAGCTGGCTCTCTATGTCCTCCCAAATGGTCAGAAGTTTTTTGAATAAGCACATTGCAAGCCTAAATTAGAATGCCTCATCTTCGTGGTATTTTATAACAAAACTGCTTCCCATTCTCATCCCATCTTGTACCAAAAAAAAAAAGCCAATGTACAGAAAATGGCAAATCCACCTTCTTCTGATTGGGCAAGACAGAGATGAATTCATGTACCCAAACAATTCTATTTACTTTGAGCCTGTAGATAATAAAGCAATCAGTCCAGATGAAGCACTGATGGAGAGGATGTAATTTCTGAAAAAGCAGTCAAGGAAAATGTTGACTGATAGCAATAGCACTTAGACTTATACACCGCTTCACAGTGCTTTACAGCCCTCTCTAAGCAGTTTAGAGTCAGCATATTGTCCTCAACAATTTGGGTCCTCATTTTACCCACCTCGGAAGGATGGAAGGCTAAGTCAACCTTGAGCCTGGTGAGATTTGAACTGCCGCAGCCAGCAGGCAGCAGAAATAGCCTGCAGTACTGCACTCTGACTACTGCGCCACCACGGCTCATGGAATATATCTCCCAGGATTTCTTACTGCAAATAAATGTCTTGCAAAGGCAGCTCCCAAGTAGACATAAATATTTGAATTCTACTATCCAGTATCAAATGCAAAAAATCAAGGCACTTGGGAACCATCAACAATTCCCTTTGGCAGTGAGATGGCACCTCATCAAATAATTACCCATGTAGGCCACTTAATCCAATCTTCTGCCTTGCATAGGAATCAAAATGAACAAAAAAGAAATTGTTGCCCAGTCTGCTTCAAAACTTCCAATGAAAGTCTGCCCACCACCCTTATGCGTAATTAATTCCAGGACTCTTCCTGCAACTTAAAATCCATTATTCAGTATACTGCATTACAGACTGGGAGAAAACAGCACTTCACTTTTCTCTATGTGACAATGTGACATCCTCTTCAAGTTCTACCATGTTTCCCTGAAAATAAGCCCTCCCCGAAAATATTTATGCTCAGCCAGTAACCACCATTTCCTCTGGTTAGGGTTAGGGAGACAGAGCTGGAAATCAGGTAAGACAGCAAGAGGAGGCCTGTCTTTCTCCATGCGCCCCAAAATAATACGACCTCCCCAAAAATAAGGCCAAGCGCTTATTTCAGGGTTCCAAAAATTATAAGACGGGCTCTTACTTTCGGGGAAACACAGTATGTTCCCAACCCTGGTTCGATACAGAATGTTTTGAATTTAAAAATAAATTGATCAGGGAATTTAAGTTATGTAAAAAAAGTACCCAGTGGCGCATTCCATCCAAGTTCTATGTGGCTTCCTTTCATTTAAAGATTACAATTATATTTTCCCCCTCATTGCATTTGCTAAAGGCACCCAGTTCCTTCACTCTCTTTTTACAGGGCTTTAGTTTCTAGTTCCCTGATCACTTTCAATTATCTATTATGAACCCTTAAATTCTGGAGTTTAGAACTCATCATAATACTCAAGGTGCAGTATAACCAGAGAAAATAAAGGAATGGTTACTTCTTGTGACTGAGAAATTATATTCCTACTGAAGCAGTCCCCACTACATTTATTTGTTTGACTTATACGCCACCCATCTCATCTAGAAGTGACTTTTTGAAGCCAAATCACTCGTTTAGCCACATTAACCTGCAATCCATTATTGTTCCAGATTAATGTTTTCACAAATACTAGAACCAAATCAGGAACCCCTTCCTATACTTATCCTTTTATTTTAGTCTCCTCACTTTAGTACTTGACATTGTTAAATTCCATTATTTTACTTTTAGCCAATTGCTTTAACTTATTAGGATAATTTTGAATAGTGATTAGAGTAATAACTATCAAGCCCAATTCTGTTCATTTGTAGATTTCAGTAAGCATTCCTTCTTTCTAATTCCTCTTTCCACTTAATTGATGCTGGCTATAAAGAGACAAAAAAGCGGCAAAAAACCATAAGGTTGGTAACAACTTACGACTGTAATGGGGAGAATTAGAAGTGATTCTTCTAATTCTATTAAATAATACTTCAATGCTCTCTACATGTGCTTTTCTTATTTACAATTTAAAGAGCTGCACAGTTGAAAAAAATTGTTTTGGCCAGTGAATCTGACTCCTGACTCACTGTAGGAGTCCACTGGTGAACTACAGAGATTTTTCGTTTGCCTTTTTGATAGAGTGAATCTTAGCATGGTAATTACAACTTAATCACTCCTTCCCATATCTGAATTATATAGATTACTGGTTCGAAACCGTTTATTTGTATAAATGACTCAAAAAGCTATTTGACCTATGTTTTGTTGAAAGAGGATACACGGTGGGGTTGAAGTTCTTCAACACAAAAAAGGAAGCAACAATTATTAGGATGAGGAAGAGGGTGTTATTGTAAAAGATAGAGAAGGTTGTTGCTTCATAGTCTGCCACTTCATTCTTCTTCCACAAAATTCTGCAAAGGCAAAAAAATATATATTTATTTTGATGTACATAGTAGCATTTTGGCAGTGACAAAACCATTTTTCTCCAAATTGCAATTTTTCTAAAAAAAAACCATATTTTTTCACTAAGTGAAAAAAACTAATTTTATTATATTGATTTTTCTGTGGATTTTAAGTTTCTAAAATTGATCACTACAAAATTATTTCTCCAAATCTGACACCTACACTCAATGAAATGCAATTTCTCCTACTACATTGTGTTTACCACCAGCAGACTGATTAAAGTTGGCAAGCATCAGAGACCATTTTTCAAATCAGGTCTTAAAGAGGATTTGGTTTCTTGCCAACTAAGTCCCTGGCCATCTTTCAAACAAACATGTATTACCTTAGTTTTTTTAAATAAAATAATCTGCATCTTATTTGTGAAAGGCAGTGATTATTCAAGTGCCAATGAATATTAAAAAAATTGAAAACTAAAGCCTTACAAAAAAGTTTTCAAAACCATTTCTAATGCACATTACATAAAATGGTGAATGACAAATTCCAGATTAAAAACTACCAAGAAACACCTTTAAGTTTTAGACTACCAAAAGGAACCATTAGTTAGTGAATAAGTCCAGACATACTCACTGCTTCATTAAAAATAAAAAAAATTAGCAAAGTAGGTTTTCCCACTTGTGTTTTGCAGTTCCAAAATGCCCATTCATTGATTAACGCATAGTTTTAACAGGCATCCCTTCCCCTGCCACTGCTTCATTAAGGAGCCTCAAATTAGCAAGCATAAAGTTTGCAACTCCAAATCAAGTAAGCTACAAAATGGTGAGAATCGGCAAGTTGATCCCCAACGAAACCTCCAGCTTTAGAACTCTATTTGAGAGTAAGGGAATTCAATTACTGAGCAAGTAACATTGTATGATTGGATAATGGCAGAACATTACCTCTCATCCTTCTCCTTTCGTGACATCTTCCTGTTATCTGCTTCGGAAAGCTTGCGGGTCACTTCTTTGGAAACAGCATCTTCCCGCTTCTGGGCTACCCTAAAAAAAGGAAAGCATTGACATCTCACCTTTTTATTAAAGCAGTCAAATAATATAGCCATTTACTATCAATTTCATACTGCAGGGTTTGAATGCTTACAGCACCCAGCCCAAGCAACCCCCCCCACCATCCAGTAGCCAAAGAAAATCTGTTGTAACCATGTGACTGGACATTTCCTTATGGACCTTGGAGACCAAACCACTTTTGAAAAATACCGTATTTTTCGGAGTATAAGACGCACTGGAGAATAAGACGCACCTTAGTTTTTGGGGAGGAAAGTAAGAAAAAAGCTGATTGGCAGGTGGATCGGCCTCCCGGAATACCCCCAATCAGCTGTTACCAGAGGTGAATTTTAGCAACAGGTTCCTTGGTTGTGAGTTCTGTGCCTTGGCTTTTTTTGCTTTTTTTTCCTGCCTCTGAAAGCCTTCAAAAGAGAGCTTCAGGAAAAAAAGCCTCTGAAGCTCTGTTGGGGGGGCTTCTTTTCTGAAGCTTCGTTTCTGATGCTTTTTTCAACCTCTGAAACCTCTGTTTGAGAAGCTGGGCAGGGCTATATTCGGACTGTCACCCTCTTTTTTGGGGGAAAAAGGTACATCTTATACTCCGAAAAATACGATACTTCCTGTAGCTCCCATCCACTAAAGATCACCCCTCTCTATACAATCAACAAAATTATCTCCATGGGTGAACTTGATAATGAACATGAGAGTCAGTTTAAGGTACCAGGCTAGAAACCAGGAGACTGTGAGTTGTAGTCCTGCCTTAGACATGAAAGTTGACTGGGTGACTTTACCAATCACCAGAAGATTGTGAGTTCTAGTCCTGCCTTAGACATTCATGAATGTCAGCCACGTGACTTTGGGTTAGTCATCCTCTCTCAGCCCAATTCACCTCACAAGGTGATGGTTGTTGTAGGGAAAATAGGAGGCTGAAGGAATATTAGGCATGTTTGCTGCCTTGAGTTATTTATAAAAACAATAGAGGCAGGATAAAAATAAAACAAAACAAAGCCATATTAAAGTGAAAGTCTCATTAATGTCATTAAAGAACAATTAATTGATCAGTTCTGTTTCACACAGATGCAGACAGTGTTCCGGGGATCATAAAAAAGTAAGAAAAGCATGTAAACTAGTAGCGGACAATTACTGGAAACATTTGACTTTAGTGGGTTCCATCAAACAAATTTAGATCGAAGTGGATGCATTTTTAATACAAGGCTGAAAATGAAGGACGTTATTCTAGTTGGCTATTAGTCAAGTGCATTTTCCAATAAATATTAAAATATTAAAATAATAGCTATAGAAAATGTTCATTCATTAAAAAAAGCATTCGGATCGATGGTATATTCATTTCCATTACTCAGGGACAATCACATGAAAGATTTCAGTTAAAGTTGCAATTTTGTAACTGCATCAAACACTGTGATTACTTATTATTATTATTATTATTATTTATTAAACTTTTATACCGCCCTTCTCCCGAAGGACTCAGGGCGGTGCACAGCCA
>JANHZT010008227.1:57190-67280 GCA_032468215.1 Stegonotus admiraltiensis | reverse complement strand
GACTTCCTGTAGGAAGATCGTGGAGAGAAAGAGACACAGAAAAAAGTACACTGTGAGTACTTTCAGTGACTTTTTTTATTTTTGTTGTGCTTTTAGCACATACAGTACTGTATGTGCTAAAAGTACCTTATGGGAAACTGTGCCTCAGTTCACGACCAATTTGGTTCGCGACCAGAGTCAGTTCACGAATTAAGTTTGTGAACCGAGGTACCACTGTATATCTTTAATGGGTTTTTTTGTCTTAGTCATAGTGTTAGCCAACTCTTTGTTTTTGCAAAACATCGTATTCTTTCCTCCTGGTGCTTGCATACCACTAAAAGCTGTTGCCAACAACCAAGACTGTACAAATAAACAGTCTATTTGTCCATCATGCACATATAAACATATACTCAACATAATAGAAATAGACAGTGGCTTTGTTAGATGTTCTTCTGATACCACAGGTAGTCCTCATTCAAGGTTTACTCATTCAGTGAGTGTTCAAAGTTACGATGGCACTGAATGAACAGTCCTTGCAGTTGTGGCCATTGCAGCATCTGTACAGTCATATGATTGCAACTTCACAATTATGACACCACAGCATCGCATCCCATGAACTGCCGTTTGCTATCGGCACTGCTGGCTTCAAACAAGCAAAGTTAATGGAAAAGCCAACAGGAGGTCACAGACGGTGATCAGTTGAGTGCAGGACAGTGCAAACCATGCAGAATTCACCTAATGACAGCAACTGGGGCAGCTTGAACTGCTGGCATAAGTTGGCATGATCATGTGATGTTACACCTTATGACCACATTGCTTAGCAATGGAATTATTTGCCATATCTGGAGTGTAAATGCCAACAACTCTGCCTGGCAAGTCTGCTCAGATGTCTTCCTTTTAACTGCAGATACTAATTGCACTGGTTTCTGTTGTGGAAACACTGAACTGAATTGCGCTCCTGTTTTCTCCCCTCTTTTTTCTATTGGATTTCTATTAATCCTCTCTATTCAAATGATTCTGCTCCTTTGACTAGCTACTAATCCAATGGGGATTGTACAAGGTGCACAGCTTTCACTTATGCTAAAGGCAACAAGCTAGCTTGAACATAACTTTTGTTTTAATAAGGGTGGCATTGCACTAGCCTTACACAATTTGCTTTTGCTAAATTGACGAAAGTATGCAGCCACAAATGATTTTAAAAACTTGTAAAAAATTAATTTTAATAAGAAAAAACATCATTCGAGGAGCCCTTTTTCTGCAAGGAAGTTGCTTTCCATTTTCAAGTCACTTTCCAGTTCTCAGCTGTTTTTAAAGTTGATTCTGTTTTGTTTGGAACGAGGCAGGTTGGACTGCTGAACAATTCAGTGTAGAAGTGAGCAACGTACAAACACAACAATCCATATTTTGACAAAATTGCTTTGGCATACATTTGTTTTGGAATTGAATCTTAATTCTTTGGATGGCTTTGCCATTAGCCACCGTTAGCCGGATCCAGTCAAATTTGCACTCAAGTTCCCTTTAAATTCCTTTGAAAAACTATTTATATTTAGCATGAACTGCACTGACTTTGAAAGGACCAAAATGGAATTGACCTCATCTGGATCTAGCTCTTTCTGGGTGCATTATTTGCTTTCTAAGAGTTAATAGGCATTTGAAATTGCCGTAGTTCAGTACATATACTGTTTATAGCTCTCTATTGAGAGCATCGGATTTAAAATAAGTGGAATAAAAATAGTTTCATTGTTGGTGTCTACCATTGATCATCCAACCAAAGAGAAAATGTAGTTATTTTTAAAGAACAAATTGCTGATCTTTCAACAAGCATCAATTAGTTGTGATGGGCTTTTTTTTTTTTAATTACTGCAGCATTTGCTGGGAGACAAACTCTGCCAAGGCTTCTACTTCCAGGAAATTCCTGACCTTTCTCTTGTCTAGGAGATAAGAGAGATTAGCCATTCTTTGTTTGACCTTAACCAATAGGGAAGAGCTACTAGAGAATGTGAATTTGTGCAAAAGTGACTAATGAATGCTGAAATTCTGTTTAGGATGGGACACTTAGCAGAATGCAATTAAAGGTGCAAGTTTTAATATACACGGATCAGAACAAGAATTAATAGGATTATATGATAGCAAAAGGAATGGAAAAAGGGAATTCAAGATGGGTAGGAATGGGAAATCCTAAAAATAACTTGAAACTCAATTGGGGATAATGATAGCGACTACAGTGGAAGAAAATGATGTAAAAGAAAATCTGAAAAACCAAACCTGTGTGTTTATGTGCATGCGATCTAAAGGAGTTAGAAAGAAGAATAGGTCAGCAAAGACAACAGTGTGCAAGTAACCCAAATTTGTAGAGATCGGGTCAAGATAACTAAAATTCAGATATAAGGTACCCTTAGGAAACGTTAAGAACAACTAAAAGAATTTCTTCAGATATCTTCTAAGTGTAAGAAATATGCATTCTACCAAACAGTTAGGAAAACCTGGTTGAAGGAACAGAATCTCTCTCAGCTTGAGCTAAGTGAGAATATGTACTGATCTAAATGAGTCAATACTTTCTGGGTCAGAGATGTTTGCATTCTACGATACAGAAGTAACCTGATGATAGTCTGGCCTATAAAAGGAACATCAACAGAGTTCAAAATAACACAAACCTGGGAAAGGAAAATATAGTCCTCTCTTGTGAAATGAGAAAAGGAAGGATACAAGATACGGACTATCAATCAGTCTGACATTACTATATGAGAAGATTCTAGAATAGATCATGAAAGAGAGAGATCTGAAAGCACCTCCTTGAAAATTATGCAGGTTGTTAAGAATTCAGCATGGATTTCTTGGGAACAAATCTTATTTTCAGATTGGAGAACTTCCTTAGTTGAGGGAGATAATACATCTAGACTTCAGCAAAACATCTGACAAAGTTGCCATGACATGGTTTAGCAAGCGTGGGATGGAGATTATATTTATTGATTGGGTTCATAGCCAACTTGAAAGCTAAACTAAATATAAGTCATCAGGGGTTCTTCATCAAACTGGTATGCCTTGTGGTTTAGTTCAAGACACAACAGTCTTTAAGTATTTTCATTAAAAACCTCAATGAGAGATAACGTTTATCAAAGTTCAGATAACAAAAAATTGAAGAGAATCAATAACGTATTAGAAGACCAAAACGTTCAACATCAAGGTGAGAGGTTAGAGCAGTGTTTCTTTTTTCCTTTTAGCACCCCTTCCCACTTTTAAAAAAAATTATGGAGTATCCCCAACAGCTTACAGATGTGACAGATATCCTATTGAATCCTTTTCTTCCATTTCTCTCCCAATTTTTCCAGGACACTTAGTGGCAGCCTGGCAGTACCAATGACAGAATCTATCCCATCACAAGTTTTATCCCCAAATGCTGTTACCTCTCCCAGTTTCTATCCAGAAACATGGATTAACATGGACCCGGCTCAGGACTTTATCCAAGTGCCTGTTTCAAAGGAAGACAAAAGCTACAGAACCATTTATAATCTCTTTCATAAGACTGTGCCCGAGACCAAATATAAAATCTTGAAAATACTGCGAGTTCAGAACCAGTTTTTGTGGGAGAAGTACAAGAGGTGAGTCAAAATCAAATAAATAATCTCCTTTTAACTTCATTATTTCACGGTTTTGGGAGAGGTGGGACAATAATAGTGACATCTCTTGGAAAAGCATTTTTTTTTACTGCCAATGCCTTCAGCAAGAGAGCCAGCATGTTCTAGTGGTTAAGGTACCAGGCTAGAAAGCGAAAGTCTGTGACTTCTAGCCCTGGCTCACTCATGAAACCTGCTGGGTGACAATAGATCAGTCACACACAGTCAGCCCAACTCAACCTGACCAGGGTTGTTGTTTGGGAGGAAACTAGGAGGAGGAAAGTGTGTTGGATATATTCACTGCCTTGAATTATGTATAAAAATAACAAAGGAGGCATATAAATTAAACAAATCTTGCTTCTTAAAGGGGCCAGTTGCTTCACTGCCTTATGTACTATTGGCCTAGATGTCAGTGAAGAGCTTGTCCTTAGAAACACAAACAAGAATTTCAGCTACATTGGAGTGAGGAAAACTGCAGGCAACAGCTGTCTGTTGGGAAATATCAGGATTGGTCGTCGTAGTGTACAAATTGTTCAGAAGGAGCGCAGCCTAGGCAGAAAAAGTGCCTCCTGCTTTGCTGAAAGCCACCCTCTGAACTAAAACCTGCACCTCTTTTGCAACCTATGAAAGAGGCCTTTTGTTGAAGCACCAGCCTTGGTGATGAACAGCTGTTTTGTTTGGCCTGATTGAATTTGAATAGAGCTTCCTGGCTTCTCTCGTTCTGTTAAGTTGGCACCATGTTTTAGCTTCCAACCCAAACTGAGAAGAGCAGAAATCCCAGTGGCAGATCCCACAAATAGAGCTACAAAATCAAATTTTATTTGCTTTTTTTTCTCTCCCTGGAATATCACTTCTATATATTGTACTGTATGCTGATAGAAAAAGTACTATCTGGGATGGGGGGAAATTTCTAAGATAGCATTTTAAAAAAAAGTATTGCTAATGTTTCGGTCTAGCCAAGTATTCTACTTACAAAGCTTTCCCTCTGAAATGGTACAGATTAGCAATTTATAATTGTATTTTCTAAATCTTAGTTACATTTGACTACAAGTAAGCTGTCTCAAGATTAAGGTTCCCCTTAAGAAGAGCAAAAAGGCAGGTGGTAGACCCAGGAGAGGATTTTGCAATGCTACTATTTCTGCATTTTATAATTAGGTTGTGTATTGCGTTTCCCCCGGTTTCATTTAAGCACAGTACAAACATGGCCTGGCATTGTTTTTGTTTCTGCCATGTCTCAATGATGTTGCCTCCATCTCATTCCTAGCCTACAAAGTAAGGCAGGTCTACAAGTAGTCCTCAGCTTATAACTGTAATTGAGCCTGGAATTATAGTCCTTGTGGTCATAAGTCAAGGCACCCACATGACCAGAAGTAATTTTCTGCCCTTTTTTGCAGGAATCATTAAGTAAATGTGGTGGATGTTAAACTGTAGTAATCATTCTTGCTTGCAAGACTGGTCTTGTTGGCAGGTGTCATTCAGTAGAGAAAACTAGTGGAATCAACCAATTTCTTTGGCTGAATCAACCTGCTTCTTTGGTTTTTCACACTCTGGGTGTGCAAGGATCAGGCAGTACCATTTGGCAACGAGTCAAAACAGACACAAAAGAAGCAGAAAAGCATTGGCAATGGGGGCAGCTGTTAAGGACAGCTAAAGAGCACCAGATAAACAGTAGAGAAAGCAAGCCACCCAATCTTCCAGACATGAATCATGGATGGCTTTGAGGGTTATTTCAGGCAAAGACATACCATTCAAACTCCAGGGTCTACAAAATGCCTTGCTCTTTTTAAAGTTCCATTAGGCAGACTTTTAACTTTTAGGAATTTGAAAAGATATACCCATATCTTTGTCTATATTTCATTTCCAGGAAAAAAGAATACATGTCTAAAAAAATGACCGGCTTAGACAAGATTATGAATGAAAGACACTTGTTCCATGGGACCTCCCAAGACGTGGTAGATGGTATCTGCAAGCACAACTTTGACCCTCGGGTATGTGGGAAACACGCCACCATGTTCGGGCAAGGGAGCTACTTTGCTCGGAAGGCCAGCTACTCCCATAATTTCTCCAAGCGGTCACCCAAAGGGATCCACTACATGTTTTTGGCAAAAGTACTGACCGGAAAGTACACAGTAGGGAACCACATCATGAGAAGACCTCCACCTGTGAACCCTGCCAGCATCACCAGTGATCTGTATGATTCCTGTGTGGACAACTACTTTGAACCACAGATTTTTGTCATTTTTAACGATGACCAGAGTTACCCTTATTTTGTTATCCAGTATGAAGAAGTTAGTAATACTGTTACCATCTGAGAGACAGAGAGAGAGAAATAATTTCCATTGATAAATTATTGTTGTTAATGGACTTTAGTCTGCTGTTTGTAGAATGGACCCCTTTTTTGGGGAAGAAGAAATCAAGTTTGGGGAAGTTTTAATAAAGGTATTGAGGAACAGGGAGGGGAAAAAAATAACCTTTTTAACAAAACAAAACAAAAAAAGAAAGAAAAAGAATCCTGGAAAGACCAATTGTGCAAATTGTAAATATTTTCCATTGTTTATAGCTGAGAAGAAGAAAAAGACTGTGCCTTTTGTTATAAACACTATTTATGTTAGTAAATTTAATGTTTTAAAAACTTAATAGTGTGATCCAGTGGTATCTTGAAAACTTGTAATTTGTCTGCCTTGAGTTCTTGGCTGTTCCTACCTGGCTTCTTTCTTGGGCTTTTGGAGGTATTTGACCCCTTACTTCACCTTTGAATTTTATCTGGAGGGCAGGTGTGGCTACATCACAGCTCTGCACCTGTACAGGTATCTCCTGGCAACATGCCCAAGTGCAGTACATTATCTGCTTCACTAAAAGGAACAAGGTTGAGGATTCAGTTCCTGCTACAGAAAACATAGTGATAGCAAGAAGGGAAAGCCAACTGCTTCCATAGAAACACTTCATTTTCTCATGGCTACTTTCCCTCTTAAGCATTCAACAATTGGGTTTTTCATGAATGAGAAGAGGTGGCTAAGAGATAAAGACAACAAAATGCTTGTGGAGATGATGAAATTGATTTATACTTAGAAAGGGTTTATTTTCCTGCCTTTTTTAAAAAAAAAATTCTTTAGGGCCGTGGAGGTTTTTGAATGGGGACACACAAAAGCACGTGTGAGATGCAAACCTAACAAGTTCATTGGATAGCAGCTTGACAATGAGTCCATTGTGGAAACTAGTTGCATGCCTTACTTGCATGTAACATCCATGTCTTTCTGATAATTTCACCAGTTTCTAATGGCCCTAATTAAGAAGCAAGCAATATATATATAGATCCCATATGGCTTAAGCTCCAAATTTATCCAGGTCAGTTTTTTTTTCCCTTCAGAAAGTGATGCCTTTGTGTGTTTTAACTTTAAAAAACAACATTTTGTCCCTATTTCCTTTCTTCCCCAATATTTTGTCAAGCTACTCTTCCTGTGTTATCTAGAATGTTATCTGGCTTTTCACAATGAAAGAAGATACCGGTAGCTGTACTGAGGATACCAAAACCTGTCCCTTGCCTACTTGGCTAATGCATTTCCAGCTGTGCCCTAAATTATCCGGTTGCAACTGTTATGTTCCATCGATTAATGCTGCTGCTTTGGCATGCAGATGTTAAAACACAGGGTTTGCCAAGATGCATTGAACAGGGGGTCTGAGAAAGAAAGGCCTACCTTCCAGAAAGGAGGTATTGATTATATTTTAGATAATTTGGTACAAAAGGCTAAAGCTTATCCATTCAAAACAAAATTCCATTCTTGGAACTCAAGGTAGGCCCTTGGCCTTTGACCTTTAAATGAAGAAAGGAAAACTGCAAGGGGCCAGATATTTCTACCTTTAAAGAATGTCTCTAGTCTTACATAGGGCCAATTATTTATAGTCAGAAATAGCCCACTGAACAATAAGTGCAGGTTGCAGCCCAGTGCTGTTGAAGTTGTCCCTTATACCAAAGTTACTTATTTCTACTCACTTGTGCTCTTCAACTCATTGTGAACATTATGGTATTCACAGTTGTTAGGGAAACTGCATAAATATCACTTTTTAAAAAATTATTCCTTTCTAATTTCTGCCTTGCTAATTTTGGTAGGGAATTCTTTGTCTTATATAGCTATAGATATACTTTGTTATCTTTTTCCAAAAGAAAAATAATGTATGAGATTGCTTTTAAAATGAAGGGCAAGCCAGCTGCCAGTCATATGTAAACGTAGCATAGTCCTCACTTCTGCTCCACTATAATCACTGAAGCAGGCTAAAATAATGCTAACATTGGCCAGGTGTTTTCCATTTGTTCAGAAATGAGAATTAATGCTTTCCCCACCCAGTCAGTTTTGCAGTGCACAGTATTGTGGCTGTGGTCCTACAACATATCTAACCATGGTTCATTTTATCATGCTTACAAATGATGATTGCGTTCACTCAACACTCTTAACTCACAAACAAACACACTATAGTACGAGAATTAATTCTGATTGTCGAAAGACCATTGTTGTCTTACTTGCTTTACATTTACATTGTCCAAATGGCTTATTTGTTATTTACTTGAATACAGATAGTCCTCAACTTCTGTCGCTGATATACATTTTTATTACAACTCGCATTCTTAATGAAAACCTGAAGAAATTCAGAGGGGAAAAGGAAACTGTAGTATTTCAGCTGTCCCCACTGCATGCCTGCATACTTTTCACTGAAAAACTAAGCTGTTTCAAGAGTTCAGGAAGTAATAATAAAGGAAGAATGGGAGCCCTAGTTTAATTGTATTGTTCCCAGTCATTGAACTGAGATTAGCTTGGAATCAGAGGAGACTTCAATGGCATACAGAATTCTGGAATGAGGATTCCACCCAGGCTGCCTTCCCAGTGATGGCAACACTCCGGCTGGCACTGGGACATACAACAGAATGCTCCTTCGTCCTTAGGCATCTATATTATTCACAGGCTTACAAACTGCCAGAGATTGAAATGTATGACCAGGTCCTTATGCAAATGTTGTGACTCGTGTATCTGCATCATATGTTGGGATGAGAGTACATGTGAGTACATAATGGCAGCACTGCGTCAGGCTCAGTGGTTAGAATGCAGTATTGCAGGCAAATCTGCCCACAGCCTGGAATTCAATCATGAAGAGGCTCAAGGTTGACTCAGCCTTCCATTTTTCTGAGGTCAGTAAAATGAGAACCCAAATTGTTGGGGGCAATACACTGACATTGTAAACTCCAGTGTGTGTTGTAAAGCACTATGGGGCAGTATATAAATCTAAGTGCTGTTGGTATGATACCATCTCAGTTTGCTGTTGGATGGACTTAGACTGCATTATTCATGTATACAAACATGTTGAGAAGGGAGTACATAATGGCAGCATGGCTAGACTGCAGCAATGAAGTCTTGAGCGCACTTTTAAGTGCTCATGTAAGACTACTACTTTGCTGTCCTGGCTCCAAAGAGTTTTCAGAGCTGGATAAGGGGCTTGGTATACCCTACAGAGTCCACCCACCCACCCCACCATGGCACAGGACTGAGTTTTAGTGCTACTTTTTTCTGACTATATTCCAGATGCTCTAATACAGGAGTGTCAAACTCACGTCGTCATGGCAGCGTCCCGAATTTTTTCCCCTTCACTAAACCGGGCATGGGCATGGCCAGCGTGTGATGCATCCAAGCTGCAGGCCCCAAGTTTGACAGCCCTTCTCTAATAGGATAAGCATAGTTCACGTGACTTTCTTAAGGCAATGTCATTTGATGGGACCCAGACTTCTCACTTAGACCATGACTTTCCTATTTGTGTGAATTGGGCAGTAATATAAACTTCAGATAAAATAGAATAAAACTGCCTCCTTTCCCACATGCCAGGGATAAGCAGTGTAACAGTACCCTTCACTTGTTCTCAATTTTAACATCCATCTAATGCAACCAACATGGCCAGCCAGAAGGAATTATGGCAGCTCTTATTTGAAACATTTGGAGGGTTTCAAGTTACCTTGCCAAAAGCAATCCCCGTTTAGAATTATTGCCACTTTTGTTGTTGTTAATGGGCTTTTTATCTAAGGATAGTATTTGTTCCTGAATATTGGGGACATTTGTTTGTAATGATTTTTTTTTTCCTGAGAAAACCACAGATGCGTATACAGCAGCACTTATCACAGAACACCTGGCTTCTATTTTATTGCTTTTCTTTTCAGTTCACTACCCTGTGCTTTGCTTTGCCCAAGTGATAGGCCTCCATTTCCTTTGTACAGAAAACAGATTGTGTGATAGATGGATGAACCACCATCTGCAAAGATTCTTATCTTTATTTCTCCACACACTCTACCTATATCTAGAAAAGGAAACACTTAACTTTCACGGTGGTTTCTCGATGTTCACAGGACGTGATTTTCACAGAAGTTAAAAAAAGGGGGTGGTATCTGTTCCTTGGTATGGAAAATATTTCTTGCAGCTAAGGTTGTTAAAAGGTTGAAGGTAAATTTTAACTAAGTGGAC
>JANHZT010008227.1:3791-15566 GCA_032468215.1 Stegonotus admiraltiensis | reverse complement strand
GTTAAGCAATAGCCTTCATACTTCTGTATATTTATACAAAGTCAGCTTATTGCCCCCACAATCTGGGTCCTCAATTTTTAAAAAATTGTCACTTGTAGAATTTACTCAGCCGCTTATTTGGCCTACTGTATCTCTAGTAGATAATAAGAAATGATAGAGAACAGAGTCCCACCTCATTAACTCTCAAACTGAGTTATTAGGAATGTAAACTAACTAGAAAACAAGGGCCTTGAAATTCTTTTCATTTCTTCCTCTCTCTGTGTCTTCATTGCTCTCTTCATTGTTTTCAGAATAACAAAGCAAGATAATTTATTCCCACTTTTAGCAAATTATACTTTTAATGTTTATAATCATTAGGAAGTTATAAACTCAAGAGAGCTGGAGGTTAGAAAAGACTAGTTTAGATGTTAAATTAATTCTCCATTAAAGGAATGATATGCCTGGAACTTCTGAAAGACACTCAAAGGCCCAATGGCTGTTTGGCTCACTTCTAACCACCTCAAAGCTTAATGGATTTTTTTTCAATAACAATTTTTTTTTTCGTCTCTTGAAATTGGTGTCTCTTATAATTCTTACTTTAACTAGGCAGCTTTATTGTCTCTAACGAAAAAGCTAATTCACCTCATGATGTCAACTACCAAACTAAATTGGACGGGGACTTCTCTAAGTGAAAATCCTGAGGCAACCGCCTCATTGACTTCCCACTGGGGGGAAAAAAAGGCTTTGCAGGTGGGCAAAATTATCAGATTTCTTTTGAAGGTTTGTCACTTTCAGGAACAATAGTTGTATTTCCCACCAAAGGTCAGCAATATAGAAAGTCTAATGCTAATAAAGGAGAATATTTGTAGGTCAGGTTTGAAATGAGGGGTCCTTGGTACTTTCTGAGCTTGGGTTTCCCCCCCCCCATCATTTGATTATCCAAACTAGCACTGATGATATTACTTCGTTTGTGTAATGAAACATCTGCAAGAAAACAACCAAGCTCAGAGAGTACCAAGGACACCTCAGAATATAATAATACTCAGTAATACTGTACATTGTTGTGGACTGAAAATCTGAAGGATGGCATGTCTTGATGCCATTCATTAGTTAGGAAATTAAGGGCCATTGATAAACTGTACCCTTTGTTGTTGGGAACAGGAAAAGCAATCTGGCCTCTTCCATTATTCAAAAAAGGAAGTGCAAGAACCTTCTTTTGCCTTTCCCTGCTAGACAAAGGACTCAGTTTCTATAGTTTTCTTGAAGGCCAGAACATGATACTAGCCCAGTCAGCCTAAGAACTGCTCATTGCTATTTAAACAAAAACTCCAGGAAGGGAGAAGTAGACAGCTTGCCTGGCTAGATGCCAGTCTAGGCCCATCATTTCTTTTCTGGCCTTGAGTAATAAGCTTTCCACCTCTTCCTTTTTCTCCCCCTGCTTCCCGTTTCTTGGAATGGCTTATCATTATGAGCCTCTTTTTTATGCTTTGGGAGACAGTGTATTTTATTATTTTATTGTGTCAACTTTTCTATTGCTTCACTCTTTTTAAAGCTGTAAATAAGCTTGTTAGCTTCCAGGTTACAGGGTTAGGTAAAACTTTAGAAGCAATGCATCAGTAAAAAAAAGATAACATAATAGAATGCAATCTATCTGATGGCGTGATCAAAACTCCACCTGGTTTTTTTTATATGTACAACAACAACAACAACAACAAACAGCTGGGGTTTTACTTTTTTATTGTTATAACCTGAAGACACCTCTACAACCAGAAGGAACAATTGCTGGCTGACTCTGTCTAGATTTAGGGGCAGAGTCAGACCAAGTCAGCACTTTCTGAGAATTTTCTAGAGAAAAGCAGGATGTTGGCCAGACTAAGGAATACCCCTATCCCTCAAGAAGAAGCAAACCAATTCCATAGTACAGGTAATCCTCAACTTTCGACCCCAATGGAGCCCAAAATTTATGTTGCTAAGTGAGTCAGTTAGTAAGTGAGCTTTGCCCTATTTTACGACTTTTCTTATCACATCTGTTAACTGAATCACTGCAGTGGTTAAATTAATAACACGGTTGTAGAATAGTGGGTGATTGAAGAGACAGAGGCAGATCTTCAACTTCAACTCTTTATTGGAATAAGCAATAACCCAGTAACTATCTGTCTGACAGCTTGCCCTTTTATAGGGAGCTGTCAGACGGCTTAGCCAATCAGCTTAAACTATTTTTCCTGCCTAGATGGCGGACCTGACTGAAGTCTATTTCCTCGGCTTCACTCCCGTATTGAATATTTAACAATGGTTGTTAAGTGAATCTGGCATCCCCATTGACTTTGCTTGCCAGAATGTTGCAAAAAGGGATCATATACACTGTGGACACTGCAACTGTCATGAATGTGAGTCAGTTGCAAACATCTGAATTTTGATCACATGACCACGGGGATGCCGCAATGGTCATAAGTGTGAAAACATGGTCATAAGTCACTTTTTTCAGTGCCACTGTAACTAAATGAACTGTTGTTAAGTCGAGGACTACCTGTATTGTATTGTCAAAAATGTATGGACAAGTTCATTGTATCACAAGAAACCCAAAAATTTGATTCGGATGAAAAAATTTTTACTAAATTTTACGCGGTAAATTGGGATTTTATTATATATGGCCGTTCTATTTAATTTGTTTTAATTGGTTTTAACTTTGCATTGTATATTGCCATTTTAGTGGGCTGTTCACCGCCCTGAGTCCTTCAGGAGAATGGGCGGTATAGAAATTTAATTAATAAACAAATAAATAAATAAATAAATAAAAATTCAACTAGAAAACAAGAAGCCAATTAGCATTTGATGGCATGCCATATACGCAGCAAAATAGCCAGACAAGTCGGTAACAGTATTGCTTCTGTTGAGATGGAATGTAAGAACCGAAGGTAAGAAGGTAGATCTGCTTGTCCAGATCTCTTTCTGCATTAAAAAGGGCTCACAGTGTCTCACACCCTTCCCTGCTTATGTTTGGTGGACAAATACCAGACACAATTCTAACATTTCAGTCTGTCCCTGCCAAGGAGTGGAGCCTTCCTCATACAATTTACCAGCTTGCCTGAACTGGTCTGGATTTAGAAAGAGCATCAGTCTTTAGTGCATTCTCATGCTACAAACATTGGTGCTATTTCAACATAGGCCAAAGGCTGGCTTTTCCATCTCCCACTCCATCTCTCTGTCTTCTTTTTTTAAAACAAAACATGTTTTGTGTTAAAACAGAAAGCAGTTTTTCCTGTAGAAAGAGAGGCAAATATTAGTGTACCACAGGAAGTGAGTCTAGCCTCAGCAAATCTGTACATTTTTTGCAAGCAAAAAAGATGGGAAGAATGAATATACCCAGTGGCATCAATTTCCTGTTTAATGTTCTCAAAAAGGCAGTTGGGGGGGGGGATGCCCCAAAGCACAGATGGATGGATGTAGCACAGACATCCTGTTTGGGTGGAAAAGAAAATCTAGGGCCTCTCTTTTCAAATATGAGATTGATTCCTTTTAATGAACAATAGCAAGCATTGGTCTCTTACTATACATTTTAGCTTAGGAACAATGAATGTGCTGCAACCCAAATTAATCATTTGCAAAACCATGTTAGGCATAGCAGGACAAGTGCTTCATTCCTCTCTTCTTTTGAGATCAACAACATTTTAAAGGCTAAATTATACCACCTAAAATCACACCTGCAGGCATTAAAATTAGCCCAGATGATCTAATCAGGCACCTTTAAAACCTTTAAATGTAAACAAAATTCCCCCAATTTGGTGCCTTCTGGAGACTTCAATTCTTGAGAGGCCCAGATAAGATAAAATTCTCAGTTTTAAGCAACCTTTGGGTTCAATTATGAGCACCACAATTTGGAAATAGGTTTGAGACTTCAGAAAACTTTTGATGAGTCATTGAAATAAGATCTCTTTAGAGCCAGCATAACCTTTGGGTTGTTTGTGGTAAACTAATGGACCAGCTGCCAAATTTTGATGTATGGACATCCAAATACCTCCTGAGGAATGTTGGATTCTTTCACATATTTCTAAAAAAAAAGAGATAGTTTAACATGATCCAGTAAGCCCAGTTTTTAATATTTTAATAATAGCTGCTTTGTAAATCTGTTATTCTACAAAAGTCTTACCTACATCATATATTTATGAAATACAGCTGTATTGGTCCACGAGGTGGGGGGAAATCCCCAAATCCAAAGTTTAGTAATGTCTTTATTAGCACCAACACAAATTAGGTTACCTTGCCCTAAAAATATTTAGATGACACTGTAAAGAAGGTTTGGATGACACCCAACCATAGGAGCTGGGTGTGTTTTTAGCTTAAGGGGATCTAATTAAGATAGGACAGATTGATGGTTTCTGATGTTTAAAAACGATAAGGAAGCAGAACAATTTTTCATTCCATGCAGCAGGATGGAAATTAAATCAAGGGAAGTGTTCTTGCACACTAAGAATGGATAAGGATCACCTAGACATGGGGGCAGCACTATTTGATTAAACCCAAATATGTCTTAATCATTGAAGAAGTGGAGACATTATGTCCAATTTACAAAGCAAAGGGAAGCCATGCTTTTCTTTTTTTCACCTCCCTTCCTGTCAAAATTAACTTAAGGCTGTTTTATTAAAACACAAGTAGGATGAAAATACATTGTTTTATTGAGTCCTGGGCTCCCCCCACCCCATGAATGAGTTAAAGGGCAATCCAATATCCTTGAACTGGCAGAAAGTTGATGGTGATTCCCACCTTGTTGCAGCTAGGATGCTGGGACATGGTGCTATCTTCATTGACAATGTTCATGTTATAAACACTTTCGTTTCCCTCCCACAAAGTATCATTGGCCATCTGGCAGCATACCCACCAATCAATGGTGAAATCCAGCTGGATCTATCCAGCTCATGTGAACCGGTAACGCTGGCGGCAGGAGGCTCCGCCCACCCACCAGGACATCATTATGTCCCATTTTTGACCCTCTGTGCAAGTGCAGAAGAGGCATGCATGTACTCCTGTGCACTCCTTTACCCGAACCAGTAGCAAAGGTAAGTGGATTTCACCGCTGCCACCAATCCTTCTCCTTTACATGGGATGGTGAAAATGATGATGCTGGAGAGGTGGTTAGTTTTGATAGATGGTTAGATTAGCAGGTTTAGCCATCTGTCAAAACTTGTTCTGGTTTGCACAAGTGTTTGGCATGTTTGGGTGTGTTCAAAGCTGATAGATGGAATCCTCCTATTCCAGAAGACACTGGACCTCTATTCATATCAGCCTGAACCACAACTGGCAAACACAGTAAGAAAGAAAGCAACCTCTTGGTTGTTTTACCATGCAGTTACCTAACCCCATCATTGCTTAACTGCTGATCAGGCTGATGAGATCTTGGAATCAGGACTTGGCTTAGAGATCTGGTAAGCCTGGAAATAACAGTCCAGTTTTAAGAGCAGGATTCTCCCATTGCCCAAAACCAAATGTGGTAGTCTGACCTTGGATGAATGTCTTCTCTGTAGAACACCCTCCTATCAGCAATTTGACAAGTCCCGAACCTTCTAGCCTTTCAGAAGGCCATTAAGACCTGTCTTGTTACTGAAGTATTAAGATAGGGTTGAATAGGTAGAAAGTAGGGAAGGAGGACAATTGAGTGCATTGCGAGACATCCCAAAGAGACAATTAAGGCACAGTCATTAAAAAAAAATTATTAAACTTTTTTTTAAAAACAAAAAGAAAGCTTTAATACTTTTTCTGTTTCAACAGTTTCGCATCAGTCAAAAATTTCATACTTTTACATTTTTCCTCCCTTATTTCTACTGTATCTTTTATACATATACTTCTAATATTTATTTATTTATTTATTTATTTATTTATTTATTTATTTATTTATTTATTTATTTATTTACATATACATAAAAATACCCATGTACACACTTTCATTTCTACAATTTTTGTTTCCTCATATTTACAATTATACTTCTATTCCTATTTCAACCATTAATTTTTCCTTGCCTTTTATCTCTCTTCTCCAACATTCATACCATTTCTCCCACATTAAGTAATATTCTGTTTCCTCTTTTTCTTGTATCTCCTTTGTTAATTTGTCCATCTCTGCACATTCCAAAACTTTTCTATTATCTTCGGATGGTATATTATCATTTTTCCAAATCTGGGCATAGATTATTCTTGTTGCTGTGGTAATATGGATAATTAAATATTGTATTTCTTTTTTGTATGACCCTGGGAGTATTCCTAATAAAAATGTTTCTGGCCTCATCTCTATCTGTTGTTTGGTTATTTCTTCTAATTGTGATCTAATTCTACTCCAGTATTGTTTTGCTTTGTGGCAGGACCACCACATGTGGTAATACATTCCCTTTTGCTGTTTGCATTTCCAACATGTTGGTGAAGTATTGGGAAACATCTTTGCCAATCTGGCTGGTGGCAAGTGCCACCTGTAAAACATTTTCTACAGATTTTCTTTATAGGATACAGACATTGTCAGTTTATAATTTTTGTTTCATAATTTCTCCCATTTATCTAATTCAATTTGTATCCGAAATTTTTCATCCAAATTATCATATTTTCTTTAACTACTTCCTCTTCCAATTTATATCTTAATAAATAATTGTAATTTTTTTTATCAATTTATCTTCTGTACCTTGGAGGATTTTGTCTAATTCATATACTTCTCTTTGGAATCCATATTGTGTCAAATCTGTCTTATATCTAGATTTTATTTGCATGTAAGGCCACCAATCAACGTCTGTACCCTGTTCTTTTAATTCCTGCCTTGTTTTCAATTCCCCTTGACTATTTAACAAATCTTTATAAGGCACAGCCATTTTTTATCATTTCACACTTTTTTCTGTATTATGACCATTTATTTATTGATTTTATTGTTATTGTGAGACGCTGAGAGTTCCTTAAGATTGATGACCATATACATACTTAAAACAAATCAATATATAAAAAAGGGGGATAATGTTTGTTAAAAACTGATGCAGCTAAGGATGATGTAAATCTGCTGGCAATCAGATGAAGATAATATCAGAACTGGAGGAGGAAAAAAGAGGTTGCCAGGACACATTTGTGCCAAAGTCAGATGAAAGTACTATAAGGAAGGACTGCTAAGCATGCACATGCAAGTCTCCTTTTGTTCTTTATTGTATCTTTGATCTAGCCAGTAGGTGAAATACTCTGGGTTGTTGATGACCAAATTACTCATAGCATTAAAAGTACAAAAACAGTGAAAACTAAAAAAGAAACACAGGAGAGCCATGAAACTCAAAAGCTATTGTCTCATAGTAAAGGTAAATATGTGTGCTAGTCGTTACCGACTCTAGGGGACAGTGCCCATCTCTGTTTCAAAGCCGAAGAGCCAGCACTGTCCAAAGATGTCTCTGTGGTCATGTGGCCGGCATGACTCAATGCCAAAAGCTCACGGAACACTGTTACCTTCCCACCAAAGGTGCTCCCTATCTTTCTATTTGCATTTTTTATGTGCTTTTGAACTGCTAGGTTGGCAGAAGCTGGACAAGTAACAGGAATTCACCCTGTTACACGGCACTGGGAATTCGAACTGCTGAACTGCTGACCTTTCGATCGACAAGCTCAGTATCTTAGCACTGAGCCACCGCATCCCTCTTCACTATAGTACAAGCACTTAAACCTAAAACCTATCAATATAAACATATGACAAACTCATACAATGTTTCTCAGTTGTGGTCAATGTAAAACACATGGATTTCAACTCCTGGAATTCTGGTAGTTGAATTCCACACATCTTAACGTAGGCAAGATTCAGAAACAGTGGCTTAGTATCACCTTCTTTCTCTGCTCATTATTCTCAATGTAATGCAACACTATGCATCAAACTATAGCTGCCTGATCCTTGGAGATGATGAGAGAGAGTCTTTAATATTACTGAAACTTTTGTTTAATTTGACTCTGAAATGCTGGGCTACACTGTGCAATCAATCTTGTCTGATGGGCATCTTAAACATTATAAACATGTTTTGATTATTAGGGAAAAACTAATTACTTTCAGGATGGAAAAGTGATGGTGATTGAGATATAGATAGAAAGAAGCATGCTGTACTTGATCTTCTTTGAAATGTACTCTGTATCCTTCAAAATTGGTATACACCCTGCATAACTTGCTCTGTTCACATAACGTGCATTACACATTTAAGAGTCACTTACTGTTCTAAAATATTTTTATGTGTTGAGGCAATCTCCATTTTACTGGGTTGGCTAGGTTATATGAAAAAACAAAATAGTAATCATCAGTTCTTCTCCATAGGCTTGGTTGAAGTTAACCACAATTAGAGTCTAACTCTGCCTTTGTTTCTTGACAGGGTACAACTACAACCCACATCAGATATGCTATCTAGGCATTCTGGCTATTTTATTCCCAGTAAATACAGAGTGTGCCAGACTGGGAACCATTGGTCTAATTGCTCATTATGTGGGACACGGAAGGAGCATCAACTCACCATATTCATATGTCCTATATCTAGTGAATGATGAAATATCTAGTAAAAAGAGCAAATGATACTACATCAGTGTATCAAGTGGACTCCTTTCCATAATCTAATTCAGTGGCAACCATTTTTACTAGATGGTTAAATTTGTTCCTGAGATCTACATCTACATCTGCATCTCCCTCTCCCCCTCCCTCCCTCTCTCTCTCTCTCCCTGTCTCTGTCTCTGTCTTTCTCTCTCTCTCTCTCTCTCTGTCTCTGTCTCTCTTTCTCTCTCTCTTCCACATCTATATCTGACTGTCTGTCTGTTTGTCTATCTATCTAGTTTACATAATCATCCATCTTACTTAGCAAAGCCATGAGTGGCTTACAAACAATAATAAAAGCAATAAAAATTTTAAAAAAAAACTGGTGTAAGTACCTCCACTCACATCCAACAATAACTTTTCTGGGCTTCAGTGACACACTACTCCTATGCTTGCCTTTTGGAAGGCTAGGAGAATAAAGTCCTGCCACTTCTCAGGGGAATGAGTGTTCCAAAGGGTAGTGGCTGCTATCAAGAAGGTCCAACTTTAAGGAAGGGACCTGGAACACACCCATCCTATCAGACCAGGTGGAGAAGGCAAATTCCTTCAGGGAGAGGCAGTCCCACGAATAACCAGGCCTCTGCCATTCAGGTTTTAATAACTGACACCTTGGATTGCACCCATAAAGAAACTGGAAACAGGTGCAGTTTAACATCCACTAACCATGGGGTACCTAAACTGTGCTTTCTGCAATATTTCTTGGTTTTGCTTCTCTCCTCTTGGTAAAATCTAGCATTTCTTTTAACACCAAGTTTCCTGTCTTCTGTTTCTGGGTCTGTGGTAATATCTTTTCACATTCATCTTTAACAATTTCTTCGTCAGTGTTTTGAGGTAGACCAGACAGGAAGCATGACCAGATGAGCTAATTCTACTTTATTGTAAGGTTACAGTAACAGAATCTTGCAAATCTGAAAGTAACTTTGTCTCTTGTCCTCTGATGATGTTCATGTAGGCAGGTGCTGTTTGGCTTGAGTGAAAAATGTGTTATCAATGAAGAAATCATCAGACTGACAGAAGTTGATAAATTGTTCTTTTGCTTTGTTTCTGTTTTATAGTCCATACAATCCAGTTGCATTTTTCTTACTATTTCCCACATTGGCATTCCAGTTTCCAATCAGAAGTAGCACAATTTTGCTTGTTTTATCCATTTCAGATTGAATTTGGTCATAAAACTCATCAAAAAAATTTCCCCACACTAATGACTGTGGCATAAACTCAAATAGTCATAATATTAAAGGGGTTGTCTGCAAAATCTATTTTTTAATGTCTACAATAATTTTATTAATTTATGATATAACATACAAAAAAAATACAAAAGCAAAATGAAGGAGAAATAGGGAAGGGAAAGGGGAAAGGAAAAGTGTGGAAAAGAAGGGGCAAAAAGAAAGAAAAGGCACTGACTTCCGACTCTCTTTGGTGCAGTAGAATAGGGTATCAAACCACAACTTTTTAGTTTTACATAGTAGTTTAAACTAGCCATTTCCATAACACCATATCTATTTAATCAGTAAAGCCCAAAATCAAAGTTTCATTTTTTTTCTACCTCAAGCACAAAGTCCAGAAGTGGTTTCCAGGTAGAAACAGGTTGTCTGCAAAATCTAATTGATATTATTTAGCCCTTAACTGTATTATACTCAAGGACTGTCTTTGTTGTGTTCTTCTGTACTATGAAAGGGTTGTTCATTCTTTATTTTTCATATCCTGAGCAGTAAACATGATTTTTTTTGACTGAAAGTGTCCAACTTCAATCTACTTGAATTTGTTGATACTCAAGAGGTCAACAAAATGAATTTCATCTTTGCGTTGAGCTTTCTCAGGTTTGTGCTTTCTCATATTCCACATTCCCACTAAAATTCTGCTTTTGAAGTTTCAGATTTTATTTTCCTGGATGGTAATATCAGCAACTAGATGCCTGGAAGGTTTTAATCTAGTCACATCATAAACACTAGAAGCTTGTTGGGTATCATTGAAACTGAGGGCCCCTATCATCAATCACTTTATCTCGAAACCCATATGGTTTTCTTAGTAAAATACAGGAGTGGTGTACTGTTGACTTCTCCCACACAGTAGGTAATGATGCTTATGTTGCTTTCGTTAAGATGATTACCTGCCTCCAGTATCTTCCTATATTGATGCTGCTTATTACAGGTATCTGCTTCCTTTAGTGGGGCAACTGAAATAGCCTTTATATTACTTTAGGTCATCCTAGGAGTAGTATATACTCTGTTGTGTTTTACTCATGTCTCTCAGCCCTCCCCTCCATACCAGTCAGGAAGGAAGGGAGGATCCACATCATACAAAATTATGGAGTCTGTTCCCCTAAAGAGGGGGAAAGGGGGGGAAATGGAAGAAAGGAAGGCTCTCTCAGTTAATTCTAAATAGAGGCTCCAAAACACCCTCCTTTATATTTTTCTACAGCTGGGTTAAAGGAAGAAATCCATGATAGAACAGCTAAGAACTTTCCACCAGGAGATTTGGCTGACAGTTTTTAGCAGTAATCACAATGTTAAGCAAACCGTTGGAAGAAGAGATCAACCAGTGTGGTTTAAAATGATCTTTTCTCCCTATTCATAATACAGTATAATATGCCATATCCTGGAGAATGCACTAAATACTTTTCCTCTAAAATATCTCTCTTTAGTTTATTGGTGTGTTATCCCAAAGAAGAGTTTGAACCACTGAACTGAACACAGCTCCACATCCATTTAACTCCAACACATATGGAAAATAAATATAGACCTCAGTGTGAAGCAAGAGACAGATTTGACCTTAGATGACTTAGGAGTTAAATCCCAATCTAGCCATTATACAGTGCAAGTCTGACAGCAGAAACAGTTCCATCAGGCATTTGAGAGCAGAAAAAGTATGTGACAGTTCTAGCTATTGACTCATCAATTGACTCACCAGTCCTCTGTCCATGAGATTATCTGGTGGCATTGCTGTTAACTAACTATTAACTAGCGATATTCAACTATTACTGAATCCTATTTTCAATTTCCCTGGTGGCTTGGATCAGCTGTAGTAATTTTGCAGCGTGTTATAGGTACTAAAGTTATGAAACAGATTTTGTATGTCCAGCTATTGCCAGTAGCAAATGGATTGGTGAGAAAGTAAATGGGGGAAACACCACTATGGATCTCACTCACTGATAAGAATAAGAATAAGAATAATTTTATTTATATACCGCCCTTCTCCCGAAGGACTCAGGGCGGTGCACAGCCAAA
>JANHZT010008226.1:24327-34538 GCA_032468215.1 Stegonotus admiraltiensis | reverse complement strand
GAAGGCTAGAAAATTACTCTTCCCGTGGAACTTTTTAACATTATTATTTGCAAAGAATCTCAGCAAATTAAAAATATTGGGGCTAGGGAAAAAAATCTGGGGATTCCTTCTCTTCTAAGTGTTCTGAAAACATCCTAATGAAGGAATGTTTTCTTTATTCTTCAGGTCAATTTTAAATCTTATTTTTTAAAAAAACTACTTTAAAATTAATTGTTATAATTAGTTTTTGAAATCCAAATCTTTATAAGCAAATGGTATTCTACTTCAAATGTTGAGGAAAATATATATATATGTATGGTTCAGAAATGTCATTTTTCTATTAATGGAAATGTAATTATTTTGATGTGAATATGACAGTGTCATTCTTCTGTCAGATATTTTAGTAGCAGTGTTTAATTCCCTATTTTACTCTGCCCACCACTCCTCCCACCTGGTGGGGGTGGATTTAATAGGATTAAAACTGCTGTTAGAACACTGTATGCTCTAGAGATTATTGAAATTAAGTTTTCCTGATTTTATCAATCAGGTTAGCCAGCCCTGAAAGGCAGAAGTCAATAGTTCTGATTCATCTTTTTACTTAACAATCAGATTTAGGGGTACAACACTCCTTGTTTTATTTCTCTTTCTAAACTAAACAGTCTTCTTCTTAACAATCTGAGCTGAGGAGTGGCAGTCACAAAATGTCAGGTTAATCTTTCCTCTGTCGTTTTTCATTCAAAATCATCACAGGGAAGCTCATAAGATATCATAATGAAAGTTTACTGGGAATACACACATCAAAAGAATTTTTTTCCCCTGGAACATAGGATGAACATGGGCATAAAATATTCATTTAACCACCTTACTAAAGTAGAAATATTTTTTATCTGCCTATTTTGCTAAAGGCAAATTTTAATATTTTGAACTATTGTTTCCAGGTCTTACCGCAGATGCCCGGATAGTTATAAATAGAGCCCGAGTGGAATGTCAAAGCCATAGACTCACAGTGGAAGATCCAGTCACTGTGGAATATATTACACGTTATATCGCTAGCCTGAAGCAGGTATGTATATTTTTTTAAAAGGCCATATTCGTTGCTTGGTTTTGTTGCAAACTTTGGGCAAAAATGGAATATAATATAGCTGCTTTTATTGGCCAAAAATAAAGTCTATTTTTTCCCCCAAAGGTAATGAAAGATAATAAGAAGTAATGTTTTCTATTACAGTTATTAGATACTGTTTAATTTTTTTTACAGCTTTACATACAGGTAGTCCTCAGCTTTACATACAGGTAGTCCTCTACTTGTTCATTTAGTGACGTTCAAAATTACAACATCACTGAAAAAAGTGACATGACCATTTTTCACACTTATAACTGTTGTAGTATACTCATGG
The DNA here is from genome assembly GCA_032468215.1 of Stegonotus admiraltiensis. Lineage (NCBI taxonomy): Eukaryota > Metazoa > Chordata > Lepidosauria > Squamata > Colubridae > Stegonotus > Stegonotus admiraltiensis. The sequence goes on along the minus strand of JANHZT010008226.1, from coordinate 33,165 downwards.
TCATGTGATCAAAATTCAGACACTTGGCACTGACTCATATTTATGACATTTGCAATGTGCTGGGATCGTATGATCCCCTTTTACAATCTTCTGACAAGCAAAGTCAATGAGGAAGCAGTTCATTTAACAACCGTGCTACTAACTTATTTGCAGTGATTCACTTAACAACTATGCCAAGAAAGATTGTAAAATTAGCAACAGTTACCGTAGTTCTATTTTCATAACACCTTTTTTTTTCCCTCAGCGATATACCCAGAGTAATGGCCGCAGACCTTTTGGTATTTCTGCCCTTATTGTAGGGTTTGATTTTGATGGAACTCCGAGGCTATATCAGACTGACCCTTCTGGCACTTACCATGCTTGGAAGGTAAGTTGACCCATTAGATTTTGTGAAGATGAAAATGAAGGAGCACTTAAATCCTATAAGCAAACCCTTCCATCAGATTAATTCACTCTCATAATCTATGGAAGATTAGAAAGTATTAAACAGTTTAACCTAACTTTATATTTCTTATTCCTTTGTCTCCAATTCTGGATTAGATATCATTCCCTTTTTAAAAACTGCTTAGCCGTACTGTAATTCAAAATCGTACATTCCCTATTATTCACAATCCACGTATTTTCCAGCATTTATTTACATGGAGAAACCAGCGTTAGACTAGGTTCGTGCATTATACTAACCACAATGTTACTCTTTTGGTTTAACAAGATAGGTGAACCCTGCAAAGTGAAACATGGTTAAGCAAATTAGTTCTTTGTTTAGGATTTAATGGGTTGCTAGAAAAGTAGCCCCAAGGCAAGATAGGTGGAAAATTTAATTAAGAAATGAATACATTTTAAAATGAAAGTTAATCAATGTGGAAACAACAGCCAAAATATCACACAATAATTTATAGCAACTATGGTTAAAGTTCTATTGTCATTTGCATTCTCTTATTTGTAGGGGTGTCTTCTTTTTGATATTTATAGCACTGTAGAACTTCCCAGTCAACAATTGGAATTACCTCATTCTTGTTAAAAATATATGTTTAGATATAGAAAATTCACATGGTTGCCCATCTTACATAGGAACTCCGGGTAGCCAACAATAATGAAGAAGAGGAATACAGTAACTTTTAAAACTCAACCTCTGACCAAATAATTAAAAGAATCGTAGTACAATAGCAAATGCACAATATAACAAACTGAACCACATAAACCACACTTGCAGTGGGTTTCCCTAAAAGCTAGCTGTTTGAGAAGGACAGAGGTGATGGGGTCTTAAGGGAGCCTGTTACATAGGACAGGCATCATAATATTGTGGCCCTGTCTTGCTGCAAAATATTTTTGTCTGATTTCCCTAGACCCTAAAAGTATGGAGGAGTAGATTAATTTCAGGGGTGATGTATGCAGTAATTGGACCTCGAATATAGCCATCAATAGGTTTTGTCGCTTTGTGGAAAAAATAACTTCTAGCTTTCACTAAGAATATTGCATGTCGGGGGACTGTTTATGTTAATTGGGGTCATAGTGTCTGATAATCGTTATTAGCTGGAAGCATTTTAGGCTCTCAGATGAAAGATTTAAATATGTAAATATTTCATTGACGTTTTTCATCATTTTGCCAAGCTTTGCCAAGTATATTTCTTATCCTAGGCTAATGCAATTGGCAGAGGAGCAAAATCCGTGCGGGAATTTCTGGAGAAAAATTATACTGATGAAGCCATTGAAACTGATGATCTGACAATTAAACTTGTTATCAAAGCCCTTCTTGAAGTAAGTGTCAACATTTGAATTGTTCCTAACTTGATTATTTTGATAATTAACAAGCTAAATAGTTCCCAAATAATTTAATATACTTTAATTTCATTCAGTAAAATTAAGAGCCAGAGTTCTTTGCCTGGTTCTAAGACTGATTTGGACAGAACATTTTGTTCTGGGTGTTCTAAATTTATTAGTTTCAAGCACTCTTAGATTTGTCATGCAGTTCAAATGGGATGTCTTATTTCATTGCAAAAAAAATCCTCAATTGTAACACATTTGTAAGGAAATTGTTTTTCTGAATTTCCGCAATTTAAGGTTGTACAGTCTGGTGGAAAAAATATTGAGCTGGCTGTTATGAGAAGAAACCAACCTCTCAAGGTAAGCTGACTTAAGTAATATTAATTTATTATTGGGTTGCTATATCATGGTTTTTAGTTGCTTGGAAAGAGCACTGTGCTTGAAATGTAATGGCTTCCTAATAAATAATATATATAATTGGTATCTATACATGATACCGTACTTCTGAAGCCTAATTAAAGGAATATTTCATTACAATCCATTCTGTTTCACTCATTCCATTTTATTCCTGAATTCATATATATACAAGAAAGCAGAGGTTTTTCAAACTGGATAACTTAAAGATGCGTGGATTTCAACTCCCAGAATTCCTCAGCCAAATCCCCAGAATTCTAGAAACTCAGGTCCACATTGCTTAAAATCCCGCAGTTAAAAAAATACTGTGCTATAGAATAGTGGTCCCCAACCTTTTGGTCGCCAGGGATTGGTTCCATTGAGGACATGTTTTCTGCAGCCTGTAGAGGGCGTGGTTACATGTGCTGTCTGGATGCTGCACATGTGCGAATGGGGCTTTGCTCGCTTGCGTGACCCAGTTCCTGGCAGGCTTTGGACTGGTGACAGTCTGCAGCCCAGGGGTTGGGGACCTCTTAGAACATTATAAATGCAATGTGAAATTTTGCCTCAATTGAAAAAAATTATCGCACACCAGTTTTACCTTTAGTTAACAGCAGCATCCTGGCCCTAACAGGATTAGAAAAGATGGGGGTGAATAAAATAGGTAATGGGTTTATCTGTCTTTCCCTTAACCTGGCTTGCTTAACTGCACCATTACTGTCTGCTTATTACCATTGGATCAATGAGAATCCTTCAGAGGATGAGAGAATTTGTTAGGGAACAGGCCACACTGAAACATCTGCTTACGTAATATTTGAAACTGACCAATTGATGGTATTTTCATCACTTCCCTTTAGATATTGAGCCCTGATGAAATTGAAAAATATGTTGCTGAAATTGAAAAAGAGAAAGAAGAGAATGAGAAGAAGAAACAGAAGAAAACTACAACATGATGAATGAATTTCTTTAGTTTTGGTTTTTAAATCAATCATGAGTCTGTATAGATATGTAAGCATTCTATTTCCTTGTTCTCTGCCCCTTTTAAGAGGTCTACAATAAACCACCTGTTTTTTTAAGCTTGTTACTAGAAGAGGCTCCATTCTTATATCTGTATGTATATATATATACACATACAGATACATACAGATATATATAAGACAGACTGCAATAATACCAGTGTTTTTCTAAACAGAAATAGAAAATGTTTTCATAACTTGTTCAGGAATCCACAATTTGACATAGAAGATAACTTTTATTACTAATTGTTCTATTACTGTTTATCACCACTGCTGCATTGCTAATGTTTATGTTCCAGTTTGTTAAAATTCATCAGGGTAAGGATTGACAAAGCCTAAAATTGCTGAAACCTCACTCCAGCATAATGTGGAAACGGTTCGTACTTAAATTTTGCACTTAAAATACGAAAGATAAAATGTAAACTTCTGATCTCTGTTGAACATTTGACAGTAGATCTGTGTGTGAATTGATTTCTAACTGCATGGCAGTAAATTTCAATAAAATCATTTTGGCAGGTAGTCGTAGAAATTCTCAAAGATTCAGGATGGGACCAGGGTTGTCACCCTGAAATTATGAAAATGTTACCGTAGTCTTGCTTCTTCAAAAAATACATTGGTGTTGAGCCCTTTTCTTACAAGCTAATCTGGTTTTATATGGGAGGATGCAGTATGGTGAAAAGTATTTGCATATAGAACAATTGGAACATAGGGACTATTAAGTTGAATCATTGGAAAAAGGGGGTTTTCTGCCATTTAGAGCAAATAAGCATTTCAGCAAAGATTTTTTTAATCTGTTCCTTGAATTATGGTCCTTCGTGATTTTACAGCCGAGACGGAGTAATGTAAGGTAGAAGACTAGGGCTAAGCCAAGATACACAGGTCTGAACCACTCCCTGTGGCAGTGTACATGTGCTGGAGAATACTTGTGAGCCTTTGAAAGGTGGTGTCAAGATCCTGACTAACGAACCCAAGCATATCAGAACTTGGAGGCTGAGGTCTTCCTCAAAGAACTTCTTTATTGAATACATCATATTGGCACGATCAAATGGAAAACCAACTCTAAATGTTCCCTGTGGTTGCAGTATAATTAAAATAGGAAATAACTCCCTTCCCAAATGTCACAGGTCGCGTTGGCCAATTAGGTTAATTGGCGGGCTCTCCAGGCACTCCTTCCCATCTCTATCCACCACCCATAAAGATGACCTTGGTTCCCACGAAAAAGTTTATTTTATCGCATTTCTGTGCCGCCCAACTCCCAAGGGACTCGGCAGCTTACAACAGAGAATAAAACAATGCAACAATATCCCAAACAAAAGTTAAGACATTAAAACACATACATTCCAATTTGTGGCCGGGTCTCACAAGATCACTATGAGATCAACAGCCCCAGGCCTGCTGGAAGAGCCAGGTCTTCACCGCTTTCCGGAAGGCCAATAGGGTGGGGGCGGTCCGGACTTCAGGAGGTAATTGGTTCCAGAGAGCTGGGACAGCTACAGAGAAGGCCCTCCCCCGCGGGCCCGCCAGCTGACATTGTTTAGCTGACAGGACCCGGAGACCGACTGGGATCTTACCAGTCGCTGGGAGCTATGTGGTAGAAGGTGGTCTCGAAGATAGCCTGGCCCTGAGCCATGTACAGCTTTAAAGGTAATAACCAACTCCTTGAATTGCGCCTGGAGACCGATAGGGAGCCAGTGCAGCTCATGGAGAATTGGTGTAATGTGGGTGTATCTAGGTGCACCCACTATAACTCGCGCGGCTGCATTCTGGACTAGCTGTAGTCTCCGAACACTTTTCAAGGGTAGCCCCATGTAGAGCGTGTTGCAATAGTCCAACTGAGGTGACAAGGGCATGAGTGACTGAGAAGAGCCTCCTGATCCAAGTAGGGTCGCAATTGGTGCACCAGGCGAACCTGTGCAAAGGCCGCCCTAGCCACAGCTGTCATGTTCCAATCTCAGCTGTGAGTCTAGGACACTCAAATTGCGAGCCCGTTCTGAGGCGGGCACTTTCTCTCCCCCCAGAACCAAGGATGGACAATCAACATAGCCTTTAGGGGGCAATACCCAGAGCCATTCAGTCTTGTCTGGGTTGTCAGCCTGTTGACTCCCATCCAGATCCTCACAGCCTCCAGGCATCGGCACATCACATCTACCGCCTCACTGAACTGACGAGGGGTGGAGATATACAGCTGGGTATCATCAGCATATTGCTGATATCCCACCCCGTGTCGTCGGATGATTTCACCCAGTGGTTTCATGGAAATGTTAAATAGGAGGGGAGAGAGGACCGAGCCCTGAGGCACCCCACAGATGAGGGGCCCAGGGGATGACCTCTGTCCTCCTACCATCACGGACACTGATCGACCAGAGAGAGAGGTGGTGAACCACCGCAACACGGTACCTCCCACTCCCAGCTCTCTTAGTCGTCCCAGAAGGATACCATGGTCAATGGTATCGAAAGCCGCTGAGAGGTCAAGTAGCACCAAGATAGAGGAATGACCCGTCTCTGGCTCGCCAGAAATCATCCATCAGCGTGACCAAGGCAGTTTCCATGCTGTAGCCAGGTCTGAAGCCGGACTGAAATGTGTGGCATTTTTAAATACTTAACATTCATGTCTTGCTTTTGAAGTAAGCAGACAATGTATGTGCATGTGCATGTGTGTTTTTTCTTAACTCGAGAAACCATGTATCTTAATTCTGGGCATCCTCCTAAATACAGCACCTGGTTTGCAAGTTGTTGTCTAACCCTTTTGATTTAAAACTTTTTAAAAAAAAAACCAAAAAGCATAGAACAGTTAAACATTTACATGTTTATTTATAATTACAATTTACATGACTCCATAATGCGACCTCACCACAACGTGTCACTCTTTGCGATGAAGGCCTACAAAAAGAAACTAAAGCTTTACACCAACTTAATGCAAGACCTAGGGGGAGCCATGGAAATGGGGGTGGCGGGGAGGAGACGCAGCCTCCACTATGGAAGCCTTTCAACAGAATATTTCTACAAGGTAACAAAAGTGGCACAAACCTATTACTAAAGGCTTTTACCCATTTCCATGCAAGTGTATAATCCCTGTGTGCTCATATCCTCCACAACTATTTTAAAAACACACCAAAAAAAATAATAATGAACTATTTATAAAGTTGGGGGACATTAAGAAGAGCAACTGAGTTTACTGAATCCACCCAAGCTTCATTTAGAAGTTGCATCTCGCATTTTGAGAGAACATGAAGCTCGGAACTCCCCGCCCCCCCCTTAAATCAGAGAGATAAAAAAAGATCCCTCAAGATTTGCTGAAAGGGCATGATGTGTACATTTTAAGCCTTCTCCGCCTACAGAAAATCCGCAGTGGCGTAGAACGGCTCATCATTAGAAAATCGACAACGGCATTCATCCCGGATCAGTTTTGAGATACTAATTCTTCTGAGAGGGGTGACCAGCACTCCAAGCAACTCTGCAGTGTGTAGAACTCCAGAGAAGATTTCTCAAGCGGCAAGTCAGAACTACAGATAACATGGTCAGCGACAAATCCCATCACTACATCACACGCACAACATGTTTGCACTAGAATTGGTTTCTAGACATCAAAACAACTGCTCCAAAGGGGGGGGGAGGGGGGAAGGAAGGTGAAGAGAAAAGCATAGAAGTCAGAAGAAAAAGGAGACCGGCAGGCTTGTCCGTTCTCCAAATTTAAGTTGCTGGTTTTGGGGTTTTTTGTTTGTTTTGGAAGAGTTCAGAATTGCATCGCTTTCTTTAGGAATAGAACAAGTACTCCCCGTGCTCAACTACAACAGCAGCTAGAACTTAAACAGCAGCACAGGTTGCTTGCACTACTTGCAAAAGACCCTCGCCCGCAAAAAGAGAAAAATTGGGAGAAAAAACAAAACAAAACTTGAACCGGTGGTTCCCGAGTGCGCGCCTATTGAAGTAATCCCAGTGCTCCCATCTGCTGTGGCAGACTAGCAATAATCCCATCAGAATTCAGGCTTGTGAAGGTAAAAGTTTCATTCACCCCTCCTTTTTTAAGTGCAGCAACTCTGTATTGTTCCCTCCTTCCTATGTACATGACTTTGTAGCGATGTGGCTGAAAGCTCTAAAATAAAACAGAGACATGGGGTTTTTTTTTTCAAATATACAATAAATTTGTTATTAAATTTGTTTGCTGTCCATCTCGTCGCAAGTTGATTCTTTTTATCTATTTACCTTGCTCTGCTAGATGCTTGTTTACTTCAAATGAATAATAAAGGGGTGGAGGCATATGGTAAACCTTTTCACAAGTAAAAAGAGGAGAATGTGAGGGGGTTGGTTGTTTACGATTCCGAGACATGTCTGAAATGGTATCGGCCGGGTCTCCAGCTTGAGAAGGGGGATGGACTGGAAGACCTCCAAGGTCCCTTCCAACTCTGTTTTGATTGCTTGAAATCACTTTAAAAGTACACTTGAAGTATTTTAAGTTCTAAAGGTTAACTAGGTACAGGTAGTCCTCCACTTATGACTGGTCACTTAAGTGACTGACTGAAGCTACAGCAGACGTCCCAGATCCGATGGCCACCCTCTGCAGCATCCCATGGTCATGCAACCATGATTTATGACATTTCCACCTGGCATTTTCTTTTGGCATAAAATGTCCCGTAGTAAGCAGTGGTTTGCTTAATGACGTTGAAATTTGCTTAACCACCATGTATTTGTTTAATGATCACCACCAATATATATATATATATATATATACACACACACACACACACACACACACACACACATATATATATATATATATTATTTATATATATATATATATCAGGTGATCCACTTTATGACCATCAAAAACTTTTAACCATAATGGGCAGGTTCATAAATTGAGGATTACAAAACCCTTGAAAAATTCTGCCTGCAAGAAAAGCTCACACCATAATAAAAGCAAATATTTCACTACTTTAAATACCTCCTCCAAAGAGTCTAATCCAGCAAAGCTGTCTTAGGAATTCTGGGAGTTGAAGTCCACAGGGTGTGAAAGAGCCAAGTTTGCCTATCACTGGTCTAATCAATTAGTTTTGAGGAACAGACTCATCATGAGCAAACCATTTTTCTTTCTTTGTCCCAGCTGCTCTAAGAAAGATGAAACCAAAGCACTTTGATTTTGTAACTTGCCTGCAGAATTCAAACTCTTCCAGTGCCAACTCTGGGAGTAGCCTGACTTCGCCGCACAGCTCCAGACCCCCTTCCGCCACGAAATCCCCCACGAAAACTGCGGCCACGGAGAAATCGCCCAGAAACACCAAAAGTCTCTGTGTTCAGCTTCCGTTCTTCAGCCCACGTCGTACGCCGTGAACTAAAGCACAAAACATAACCAGTTTTCCTGTGACAGTCAAGTTCTCTCTAACTTTCTGCTGTAAAACTCTCGCCTCAAGCAAAGGCTTAAGACTAAAGTCATTGCATCATTTCCCACAAAGAAAAACTTGTCACAAAATATCCTATAAAATGTGCTTTATGATTGTAAATTATTCCAAATCGTATTGCTGTTGCTGAGATTTCCAAAGCACGTAGATCAAGTAATTCAGAAAGATGAATTAGGGATAAAGTATTCAGTAACCAGAGCCTGAGTGGCGTAGCAGGCTAATTCTACTGTTAAAGGTAGCAATTAGGATCCAGCTGCCTGCAATTACTGCGA
>JANHZT010008224.1:25168-42916 GCA_032468215.1 Stegonotus admiraltiensis | reverse complement strand
TTGCTTAACGCATTGTAAGCCACCCTGAGTCTCCGGAGAAGGGCGGCATATAAAACGAACCAATAAATAAATAAATAAACAAGCAGAAAGCAAGCAAGAAAAGAAAGCCTTCGCTGTTTGGCTAAACTTTCCCTAGACGTGAGTGATCTCAACTTAGCCTATCTTCTGTAAAAAAAAAAAAAGCATGGAGTCCAAATGGAAATGCTACATAAGTTTTCTCTGTCTCTTATATACAGTTGGCCTAACACCAGGTCACCTATGCCCCTTCTTCAAAGAGCACAGAGAATTGCAAGCAGAATCTCTTTGCCAACCTACAAAATGGACCACAACACAGAAATTGTGTTTGCCCAGATTGTTAATTAATAGATTTCATAAAGTTGCACAATAATGATGATGATGATGATGATTTGGATCCTACACATTAATACAAGCCCCATTCCTGGGCTGTATTCTTTTATTCTGGAACTCATCTGTCTGGACATTTTAAGATCCTGTCTGGACATTTCAGTACCCCAGCCTGATTGCTCTCCCAGATTTTCTGGATTTTCCTTCCCATTATGAACTCTATAATCACCTTCTCTTCTCCCCTCCCTTTTTTGCCTCTGCAGCTCTACCCAGACACTTTCTGCCTTACCTTCTGGACCATTTGGCTGACGGTCTCCCGAACGGTCTCTTCCAGAGCACTCCATACAGCTGCACTTTGGTGCGGATATCCAAGGCATCCAGATCTGTTGGATCCATGGAGGGGGAAGGAGAGACCGAGTTGGATTTTGAAGTAAACATTATTAAGACTTTTTTAAAAAATCTAATTCTCTGCCTCTGCTCTGCAGCTGTAGGAATCCGATTAAATGCAACGAACCAGAAAGGCGTAACTGCTTACTCGGGGAGAGAGGGGGAGAGAGTGAGGCTTAGCTCTGAATCAATAACTGTGCTGCCAGTGCTCGATATTTGTCTCCCTGATGCAGAGATGATGTGAGCTTCCTCGTTTCATTTCACTTCCTGATGCCCTGAACAGCGAGGGAACATTCCAGACAAGCAGGAGGAAAAAAACCTTTTTCATGAAGTAGATGGAGACCTCAATGTAACAAGGCATAGTTTGTGTGACAATGGAGCATTCACAAAGTATAGATGCAGGTAGAATGAAATGGCACTCATATATTTCTTCCCTAATCAGTTTAGTATGATGGTTAAGGTTTAGGGCTAAGAACATGAAGATCTGGGTTCAAATCCTCAATCCATTCACTGGGTAATTCTTGTGCTAAATTGGGCAGTAACCAGCCCAATTTACCTTGTCAGGTTGTTGTAAAGATAAAATGGGAGGAGGATCCAAGAAGGGACCTTGAAAAAAAATATGGGATAGTTATGAAATAAAGGATTCCTCTAATGAATAAGCTGGATGGGGCTAACCACCTTTGAGCTCAATGAAAATTGCACTTCTGTTCAAACATTGCATTTCTGTTCGAACATTGAGCATTCACATGTTTGAATATGAATCCCACTAGCCAAGTTTCCATTCGGATGTGAGATTTATGGTTGTAGAGACTTGATTCTAATTTGTGGACCAAGATATTTTTAAAACTATTTTTAATTTTCTCTGAAGAAAAAAAAAAGAATCTATGATAAGAGTTTGGAACAATACATCTCAACATTCATTCACATTCAAGATTTGAAAACAAGATTCAGCTTAAACCATTCAGAGATGGTTTGAAACGATTTGATGAGAAGCTACCATATCATGGAAGGCATTCTTTGGCAGAATGGGATGGAAACAGTCAGGTTTTCAGAGCACATTAACTTTGTGAAATTTCAGTCAGAGACCTCCATTATTATTACTTTTTTAAAAAAGAAAAACGCACCTGCACCTTTTAAAAGCAGAAATGGAGAAGATAGGGAAAGGAAATACAGCAAAAATTATTTTATTAAAGCTTAACAATAACATGTTCAGAAACTGTTTAAAAAGTAAGCTCTTACTAAACCGATTATCAGTTTTTCTGGGCAGTTACAATTGTTTGTGCAAACAATGTATATAATAATATCCCATGATATAAATAGAAATATGTATTATACGCAATAGTTTAACCTCAAACCACAGTATGTGAAACCTAGTTACAATGCGAAACCATTTGTCCTTTTTGTCTCAAAACAAACTGCTTAAACAAATTCTAGCAGAAGTGTGAGACATATTCAGCAGTGCAGCAATAGCAACAGGAGAGTTAAAAAGCAGGCTTTCTTCCCTTCTATGCATTCCTTTTCAACCTGTGTGGAATATTGGGAACTGTCCCATACATTAAGGGTTGTGGTCATGGAGGTATTTAAAGGGGCTTCTGCCTGATTACATCTCAACAAAGGATCCTGGCAGGCTTCTTGGATACTGATGGCTGTAGATGATGTTGGAAGCCACACTTCTGTTTTTGAGCATTGCCGTGTGGGAGATGTGGTTTATGGAATGGTTAACCCTTACTTGTCTAAAATTTCAGATAGGATTACCATTTTATATATATTTTTAAAAAGTTTCTAAAAAGGTTTCTTTAAAATATATGGGTTAGATATGAACATTAGTTTGCCCTCCAGATTTCACTTTTTTTAAAACTGAAGCTCTATGGCTAACTTATTCAAAGTTTACTGGAGATCAGAAAAAAACAAAAATCAAACCTCTAGAATAGAATATGGAAAACTCAGGTTATCAAAGAAGCGATATAGGTAGTTCAGAACTATAAAGAGCTATCAGAATTAAAACTCAGAATGAACAGATTTTTAGTAAAGAATAACAAAGGGCTTCTTAAGATATTTCCAGAAATAAAACGAAAAGAGTTATTCAATGGAAATGTCAAAATGCTAATACATAATTTGCAATCACTCCAAATGAGTCCAGTTTTGACTCAGTCAACTGCTGCATCCTTTGATATCAACTTATCAAAGGATGCAGAAAATAAACTTCAACTCATTCATTCCAAGTCAAATTTGTAATCTTGTTTTGATAATCTGCCATGACAAATTTTGAAAATTCATATATAACATACAGAGGAAATAAGATGTCCTCAAATTCCCCTTGAAATTTTTTTCTCACCAATAGGAAACTTTGTTACCCGCTCCCGATAACATTTTTAAACTGTAGGGTTATAAAATAGCAACCAAAATTTCTCCAAAATTCATTATAGTATGAATCTCTTCATTATCATTACTAGACTAGCCTATTTAACAGAAAAAAGCAACCCAAAAGCAGATGGGCAATTAGATCCCAAATGCCCTCAAAAGTGTGCAATTGTAGTAATTTTTGTTGTCAATGAATGAATTTCATTCCAGTACTGGTCTGATAGTTATAGGTAGTAACTATATTGTCAGACTATTCCTGCTAAATTCTCTTAAATAGCTCCAAATAGACTGGATCAGTTACTAGAAGAAATCTTGTCTTCTATCTATACCTGATTCAGTTGTGTAATTTCCTGTTATCTTCCTCTCCAACTCCCATAATAGTCTGTCACCAAAATCACGGGAGCCTACTACTGTAGGGCACAGATGGGGTGAAAGCACTGTACCCAATTGTTTTGTTAAGATTGTGGTCTATACTTGGAAAGGCCAACTAGAGATTGACAAAACTACCTGGTCACTTTTGCACATATTTATTTACAAGCCTATCTCTCCAACCTCTATACCTACCCGCTTTTTTTTTTTTACAGAGATACCCAAAACCTGGCAGTAAAATAGCATTTTCATATAAAAGACTGGATAGCAAGTTCTATACACAGGATTCTACCTGTCGAAAGTTTGAGAAGCACAAGTGGCTTATGTTAAAGAAAATACATTAAAAATAATTTCTGATTAGCCTTTTTCTATCCATTTGGATAGGTACCTGAGTAAGTTTCCAATATGTTTCGGCTCCATTCAAACAAACTTAAGAAAAGATCATTCCAAATGGCAGGGTACATCACAGAGAAGGCACACCTCCTGGGCCTCATAACATGACAATTTCAATGAAAGGACCAAGAGTTTGCTTTCTCCTTGGGAATGTATGGGGATGGGCAAATATACCCACAGGAGCAGTTGGTCCGACAGGCAACAGAGTCCTGTGTCAGGTAGGATATTATCAGCACTTTTAATTGCACCTAGCCTGAAGTTTACAGAAGGGAGTTATCATGCCAGCATAATAAATATTCATAATTAGCTGGGCTGGTGCATTATGGTCCAGTTGAAGTTTCCAATGGTCTTCAAGGATATGTAAATCACCAACAAGTTTTGAAAATAAGAAAAACATTATTTAGGAAGTACATTTAATACTTTGGCATGTTACATTTGGATGCATTGGGGAAGGGATGACAAAGTATGCTGATTTATTATGCTCTTTACTGGGTTTACTGGGATAAATCTAATTCTAATCTGTTTCTAGAAGTGCATAAGGGAGATAAAAATGAGATAAAGCAAACTATACACCATTTCCCCTTGAAGAATCTACATACTGCTTTTTTTGTCACCATTAAAAATGAGACAACTTATTTCAACAATGCCGCAAATAATTTTTAATATAATAAAAACATATTTAAACAGTTCACAATTAAAGTGAAAAAATTAAAAATAAGGCAGCCATCCATGGAATGATCTCATGTGTACAAATGATTTAGAAAAGACATTAAAATTACACTTTAGTATACGGAATCAGGGATACAGCTATGACCAGGGAACACTGCCCATAAAATCATAGCTGCTTAGGGACATAACAGAAACATGTAAAAGTTTGTATCTTTTTGAAATGGATAATCTCCTTCAAATGCTGCTGCAAGGGCTTCCCATGTTCCAAGTTACCTATGGTTCATCATAAAACAGCACAATTTATTGTTCAAGTTTTCCCATTCCGGTACAGCTGGATATTAAAAATTATTTTCACTTAGGATACTGGAAAATCACTTTTCAGCTTCTCTTTTCCACTGTTTCAGAAATTCCAAGACATTTCCTTTCAATTGAAGATACTGCATTTCCTTGGTATATCTGTCAAATATTGCAAACTTAAGTTTCTCCAGCATAGGCAAAAGATTGTTTTCTGAATAATGGCAATTAGGTGACTGAATGTAATGTTGCATACAGACATAATTCATAGTAAACATTTCCACTTTCAACTCAGTCTACAACTGATGTGACTTTTGGAAGTGTTGGAATTTGTAAGAATGTATTAATTATGCATCTCTATTTTAGCAATCCATGGCTTTCAGGTTTACTGGGAAGTTCAGAATACAATTTGGATATGACTAGTAATAAGAGTCAAGAAGAGTAGAATTAGACTACAAAAAGCAATGATTTGCATTGATTTTTAAAATCTGGGCAAAGTTAAAATCCATATGCTCAAATCCATATGATTTCTCAAAACGGAGCTTCTCAGTATTACAAGAGATCAAATTTCTGGAATTGTGCTACAGAATTTGTTTTATTATTTAGAAATTCCCTTCTCAAAGCTCACCACTGCTACAATAGTAGTTAGCAATTAAATACTGGCAAAGTATTCAAGGCACCTTTGCTCCCACACAGGAGCAAATCAGCCCCACAAATATTCCCTGTACTGCCTTATGTTTATTGTGCAATAAACATCACACATTAAGCATATTCATTGCCTTACAAATAATAATTTAGTGCTATATACTGAACCCAGGGTAGTGAAATAGGAAAGATAGAATTAACAGACTTGCTTTCACAAATTTGATTAGTTTAGGTAGCTTCCAATTAAGTTTTGCAAGTAAGCGCTTAAAGCTAAGTCTGGCTTAAAACAGAATTCCTCAAGTTCTCTGTTACACAATGATCAAATGATTTTTTAAAAAATGTATGATTTCAATTCAAAATTATATCCCAGAATCCCTATTCTTTTTCCAAATATTTCTATATTAATGACATTTCAATCAACTTTGGTGACTTGTCATTTTGCCATTATTTCCCAACTTGCTAGTTGGAAGAATTGACATTTTCATTTTCCGCAGCAATGGTAATTTGGCATTTTATGACTTTTATTTTCAATCATTAAGTGTGCAAATGTGACAGGCACATTAACCACAATTCATATATCAAATAGTACATCTGGGGGTTTTTGCCCCATGTTTTGACAAATGTGTTTCTATTTTCTCTTCTAGCACAGAAGAGAATAAAAATTCTAAAACTGTAATCTTTGAAATGCTTTCTTACAGATCAAGCACAACTGGCAGATCCATTTGAGATGCACTAGGCAATTGATAGCACCATTTTATGATGCTTGAGCCACACTCGCGCAGACGATCTATCCCAGTTCTTGATGATAAAAAAGTATGTAGCTGATAAACACATATTGGAAAGAATAGCAGTCAATAGGTCTGTTGAGTATTAGCTTTTAAAAAAAAACTTTAGAAACAGTCAAGAAAAACTGATATCGCCTATTGATGCACAACCAATGAGTCACTCTGTAAGTAGGGACTGACAGTTAAAGCATAACCATTCTGAACAACCTGAACATCCACTGTCAAGGAAACATAAGATGTGAGCAAGGCAGGCATGGAAAAGAAGTTTCATTAATTACTGGACTGTAAAAAGCTACTGAGAATAGGAATAGATTTATCTCATGGAATAACCAGTCCAGTAAAAACCATTTCACTCAAACACCATTTCATCTTGTTTATAAATAAAATTTTAACTATTAATGACTTTTGACAATGTGATTGAAAATTTAAAGCATATATAAAACTGTGCACCAGTAACCAACATATATTTTAACCATTTAATTTTTTTTAAGTCAATGGCTTTGACAGGGTTTTTTTTAATATAATTACAGTTACCTTTTTGAACCACTACGATGTGTAGAATTGTGTTCCAGAGGTGTATTGATACTCAGTTTTAACAGACTCCAGACATTTAATTCAATACAAGCTCACAACCTGGAATGATTTTTGATAGTAATATCAGAAAGTATTACAGTTTTAGCTTTTGAGGTTGATGTCTGATGAACAGGGCTTATCTTATTCTACTTCAAAAGCAACATTATGTAAATAAACTAGCATTCATTTGAATAAACAATAATATTCCTTAGAGCTCAGGACAATCTAACCTTCTGCTGAATGTGGCTCTCTTCCGTACTGTCTAGCCTGTTAAAATCAAGGAACAAATGTGCTTTCGTAATAATTCAATGCAAGAATCCTATTGAACTTCTTTATCTAATACAAATTTTGCCTACTTCATCCTCACAAATATTTCTTCACCAGATGCCTCCTTCTAAGTCAGCCCATGCCATTAATACATGAACATTTGGAAGATGTGAAGAATCTTTCCTCATATTAGAAGGTAGCATAATGTCAAGACATCAGCTCTGAATGCTGACATACAGAATACTTGGGATTATGATTTCATGATGAATTGCAAGGATCTTCCCAGTTAATATCCAAGTTCCAGCTTCCCTGAGAATAGGTAGGAAGTCATAATTAAAATATCTTTAGAAAAGAGAAATTATGCAGGATTTATAACTAGCTGTCAAAGAGTACTTTCTCTCTCTCTCTCTTATATTGAGTTTTCCCAGTTTTCTTGTTGAAATGATGATCCTCTCCAACTTCTTAACATACATGGGGTAGTTAACAGGGTAAGAGAGACAGCAATAAAAAAAGCAACTGAATGCTGCTTATATCAGATTGAGGGGGAAAATGCTGGTCTTCCAAGTTTTAATGTTGGTGTCCAATAGATAAAATCAGAGGAATCAAACAACCCAGAACCAATGCAGCCACCTCCAGGCGACTGAGTCCCTTGCTTCCAGCAGATTCAGGTTTATGGCTATGTCCCATTCCACCCACTTCGGGAAGAACATGAACTGTGGCAACGTACAGGAAAGTCCCAGCAGAGAATAACATAGCAACTCCAGTGGCATTGACTTCTGAAAGTGCCTGTTTACTGCTCTGTAAAATAAAAAAGGCAAAATGCTGATAAAATACAAAGCTCATCCTCCTTTAAATTGTACTTCAATGGCTATTCTACTGAAATCTCAAAAACATCTTTAGAAAGCATTATACCTTACCTCAAATACAAACTAATGTTCTGGAGATCTAAAATCCTCTACTACAAATGAAAAATTTATCCTGCAAATTTTTGTCAGTGTAAAAAATCTAAATGCTGACAGTTGACTTACATAAAATCCATAATTTGGTGTTAGTTAAAAAAAATGGTCAACACAACACTAATTAATTGCATTTTGTATGCACTACTTTTACTCAAAGAACAATTCATAATCCAGCAAAAATGCTCTATTAAACAAAATACCAAATATTTAAGCATCTGCAATACTGCTTCCCTGACAAACATACTGATGCACAACTGGCTGGTAAATATGATTAACCTGATTATTTTAAACTGTTCATGTTCCCCAGCTGTTTTACCTTGCTTAATCCCAAATAAGTCACCATTGACAAAACAGGTGCTGCTAGTGCAAAAACCAGCAAGTGCTTCCTGATTCGATTCCGTTCAAGGCCAGCATGCATAAGAAATGAGACAAGCCCAAAAGCAGCAGGTGCCTACAACATAAAAGCAATAAAATATTTAATGCTCAAGTATAAAACAAGTTGTACTCCCTTTGCAAAATAGAATGTTTAGTATGACCAAATGCCAATAGCACTTTACTAAGCCCTTTCTTAAGTTTTTCTATTGGTGGAGTATAATGTATCATTAGTACAGCACTTCCTTAATGTGAGAAAGTAGAATTGCTACTAAAACACTGTATCTAATGGGGAGGATAGCACACTTCGGGTATAAAAAAAACTTGTTTTTCTTTTCTTTATAACACTATACGCCGTACAATTGAAAAAAGTTAATACTTATTAACAAATACTTTTTAGTAAAAAACCAATACTAAAATGCTTATTTTAATATTAGTATTAAAAATTAATAATACTCATACAGATTGTTATGATAAAAGCATTCTGGAGAGCTAAAGAGGCTGGTGAGTAGCAGTTTACCTTCAGGTAATTTTGTGATTCCAAATATGCACCATGGCATATTGTGAAAATACAATTTCTATGGTAACTATTTAGTCAAATTAGAATGTAATTCTGGAAAATCAAAGAGATTGATTGGTCCTGTTACTATAACAAGAAGTCCAAAATATAAAGTTAGTATAGTTTCAGGCCCAATAATTGTTCAGAATTAGCCACTCTCTTATACAAGATCTATGTGATTCTAATGAAAATTAGCTATATGTAAAGTATCTTCTAAGTACTTTAAATTCAGCAGTAAGAAGCACTGCTACTTATTACATGTCATTACTGGGCTAGCACAAAACTCCCATCTACACGTAACTGCATACTTCTACTCTTAGATGCAATCCTAAATACAAAAGCAAACAAATGCTTTAAAAAGTGCATGGATTTTTTAAAAAAGTTTTTGTACTTCACTGAAGTCTATGATGCCTAATAGCAAATATAATTCACTGATGAAAGAAGCATGGAAAAGTTTCATACTCAAAGCTTACCTTATGCAGCATAATTGCAACAAATACTATTAGCTGGACACTAGTCTGAGACGTTGAAGCAGCTGCACCCAAGGCAACACCATCAGCTTAATGAGGAAGGAAGGAAAAACAAGACACACAACAGTGAATCCATCCACTGATCAAAGAGTTAATGGAGCTAAATTATACAACAGTAAGTCTGTCACCTGATTCTCTTATCTTAACCTGCTCTCCTATTCCTGATGGTGGTTTTAATATTTATGTTTCAGAGTAGATCCATGGCAACAGTTTTGAATCAGGAATGGTCACATAGCCAACAGTTTTGTTTAGTTCTCTGCAACATTGTGTTAAAACATATGCTTTGTTGATATATTTTTGGTTCTTCTGGTCTCAGTGATCTAATCCAGTAGTATTTCCCCATTTAGGGGTGGTGCATAATTAGGAGGTCCTCCTGGATTCACAGTTTCTATTCTCTGAGCAGGAACCATATATTCATCTGGTGCACCAATTATGCCCTTTCCTGAACTGGGAATCCTTTGTCACAGACCTTCATGCCTTGGTCACTTAACACAGAGCAAATTGTTTGAGTGAGTTTTGAACTAGGCTGGCCTTTTAAATCAACATTATGACGAAATAAATTTACAACTAATAAGTTTGCTCCTTAAATTATCGGTAGATTCATTGTGAAACCTAGGTATATTGAATGTCAATTTTGCTTTACATAACTAATTGGGAATTTAAAGTTCTAAGACTCATTCTAAAAGTTGAAAAGGGAATGTATGTTTGAGGGCAGGGTCTAAAAAGATTAGGGTCTAAAAATTCAGATATATTGCTACAGTGTTTAAAACAAATGTATAAAGTAGCAGCAGTAAATTCACTTACAATGCACTTATAGTTAAATACAATACACTAGCAAGAGAGAAGCAGTAATTCGTATAATAATATCCAAAAAATGTAAAACTACAATATTTTTTAACTTTACATTGTAATGGTTTTCAGAAGTAAAAATATTTGTTTAGATCTTTTTTAAAACTTTAAAAGATTTGTCTCCAAACATAATTCTAGGGGACTAACATTTATTATGTATTTTCCTATTAAAAATCACTATAGCCCTGAGTTGCAGAGAATCGTCAGGCAAATATTTCTGCAGTTTAGTTTAGCCTCTTCTCTCCTCTCTTATCTCAAAGTGGACTAAACTTGGGGAGAAGAATAAAAAGAAGGTCCACAGCATTCTTCCATTATTAGTAGCAGTAACTACTCGCATAATGTCATGCAATTATAGCTTAACACTAACTCACATAACTTGACAATACCTGCCTCATTTTTTAAAGAAAAACATAACCAACCAACAAAATTAACCTACCTGCTGCATGGACCACTAGTCCTAGTGTAGTAGTAATTTTGGAATTGCCTGACCTTGCTGCTTCTGGGTCTGAAATAATAAACAAATCTTAGTCAAAAAGATATAAATAAGAGAACTGGCAGCTATGACTTTACATTATTGTGAACAGATTATAATAATTATTTTTTATCAAACTAAATTATCTCTATTACATTCTTTCTCAGTGCCTTTGAATCTTTCCTTCCTTCTTTCCCTTCTTCCCATTTAAGAGGATGGACTATTCCATGAAATTGAATCCTTTCGAAAGATACTGTTTAATATTTATTTATTTATTAGATTTATATGATGCCCACCTTGCCATCAAGTGATCTAGGTGGCTTTTAACAAGATAAAAATGACAATATAAAACATTACAATATTAAAATGATAGATATTAAAATTCACAGATAGTTAAAGAAGTAGGCAATATGCAATGGGGTGGAAGTACAATCTTCTCTTACTACACTAACATATCAGGACCCCAGGAAATCAGCAGACTCAGATTTTAAGTTCCATCTGGAACGCCAAGAGGGCGGAGGCGGATTAACATTGACAGGTAACCATTGTTAAGCAGTGAAAATATCAGACAGGAGCTTTGAAAGGCAGCTGTTAGATGGCGCAATCAGAAAAGCATGGGCTCCAAATCATTTTTACATGGTTTAACAATGATTAGGTCTAGCTCCTGTCAAGTAGAATGTAATTAGGATTTGCAGTAGGTTAGTTATGGGTTAAAGAAATATACTGAAGATGGGATTATGTTCTCTGTGACATGCTTATTATATCAAAACACTGAGGCTTGGTGTGGAAGACATGCCTCCACAGGTACCTGCATAGAACCAAGCACAGTGTTTCAGTGCTCAATATTCAATGCTCAAGTATTTCTGGTTAAAATAAACACTTTCTGCCACGTATTTTGTTTTGTAGCAGATATCTCAGGCAATACTACTACACTGAATTGAGCTATCACAATAGTTCTTTGTGTAACCAGTTAGAAGATTTATTTACACAATAAAATAATAATTACTCATGGGTTTAGTAAATTTCATTTAAAGTTAGCAGCTCGCTTGTTCATTTTCCAAAAAATCTCTACAAATTCTAGTCTCTACAATTTCTAAATTGAGAGTCTCCATTTAAAGTCCTTCCTGTGCAGGTAGTCCTCGCTTAATGGCCATTCATTCAGTGACAATTTGAAGTTATGATAGTGTTGAACAATGTTAGTTATGGTTGGTCCATGAAGTTACAGCTGTGAAATCACCTCCGTGGTCACAATTAAAATCTGGCAGCCCACCTGCATTTACAACCATACAACTGTATGCTTCAATTCCCCCCACCCACCTATCTCTCCCCCCATTACTGCCCTTTTGGCAACCCTTTACTCCACTGCCCCTGCCCTCCTGCAATCCACTGCTCCTGCTGTCAACTTTTGCCATCTTCTTCCTCCTTCTGCTTACAAGGTCTGTCTGACCTGGCCCTTTACAAAGAAACTTCTGGCCACATGAGGCCTTGTAACACTGGACAAGCCCAGCAGTGGAGGATGGTCAAAAGGGCAGAGATGTGGGGAGGGGGGAGAAAGAGATAAATAGGCAGATAGGGGGAGCTGAAGTGGAGGCAAGAGTAGCAGGGCAAGACAAGGATGAAGTTCTTGCCTAATGATAGCAAAGTGTGAAGTTCCTAGCCACAACCAGAACTACTAAATCTGTCACTGCTTAGTGGTGCAATCATGTGATATTTCACCTAACTGTATCACTTAGCAATGGAAATTCCCATTTCAATGAGTTGTTAAGTGAGGACTCATTCACCATTAAGAGTGTAAACTTTTGAGCAGACGTTGGGTCATAAAATCATAAGGGTAAAAATAATGTTATTTTGCTCCAAAATTCACCCCCATTTTTTTCATATCCACAGTATCATGTACAACAAATATTTAATTATTTGAATATTTCTGAATAATTGTTCTCACTTTGATTGCCTATTAGGAAAAGGTTGGCTTACCATCTGCAGTGTGGACATGAGAATTGCCAATTTGATCTACCAGCAGCATAAAGACAAAGCCAAGAACAAGAGAAACACCAATGTAAGCATGTAATCTTGAATGGTCATGGTTGTGGTTATGATCATGCACATCTGGAACATCTGCTTTCTCAGATTCAATGACCTTTTGACTCTCACTGACTGGGTGGTGCTTTGCTAAAGGAAACCAAAAAGAACAGATGAAATTAGAATTGCAGAAGGCTCAATTCCTAACATGTTAAAAGTCAAATCAAAACATGCTTCGGGGCATTTTTAATTTTAAAAGTGACTCGTTTGCAAATCTTGTAATTCTTTTTTTTAGACTTCTATATGGCTTCATAGTGCTTTACAGCCCTCTCTAAGCGGTTTACAAAGTTAGCATATTGTATATTAGCATATTGCATTAGCATTAGCATATTGCCCCCAACAATTTTAAATAAGATTTTAAATTGATCAGAAACAATAGTTGAATTAACATGACTTCAATGTAATATAACTCTACATCTGTATGTAACATTGAATAACAGTTTCATCAAATAACTGAATGAAAGCAAAAATATATATCTGCAGGCATAAGCAAGCAGACAGGGATCTGAATTCATAAAGGCTAGTAATAAGAATTTTGGGCAAAATATCTTCAATGTCTAATGGAAGCCTTCTTTTTATTGTATTCATTTTCTGTTTTGGCAGAATACTTTTATGGTTCAAATCAATCCACTGTCATGTGAAAAAGTAAACCCCATTAATTTTTTTTCCCTTTTCTAACAGAGATATTTTATCTTCATTTCAATAATATTGATAAATAGGATATAACACATACCATGAACATATACATTTTATAGTCCATTTTGTAAATTAAATAAACAAATGCCTGTGAAAAATGTAAAAACATCCCTATATTTATCACTACCTCAGTTATCTAAAATTAGGACTAGGTGCACAAGATCATGTTCAAATAGTTAGAACATTACTACAGAGGATCTGAGAGGAACCTGTCATATTGGAATCTTAAGACATTTAGTTTGATTTGCTCTTTATTGCTGAAATGGGTAGTATCACCTTCCCTAGATCAAAAGAGCTGTCTGATCAGAAGAGATCTCTCATCAGAAAGAAGGTTATAGATATGAGTGATAGAAAGTGATTTTAAAAAATTGCCAAATACTCGACATCATTCATTCCATTGTCCAGAAAATAATCTGTAAGTGGAGATTTCAAAAAACTGTTAACTTGTCCAGGCCAGGCCATCCCAGCAACTTTAACCCAGAAGAACCACGTTGCTGAAAAAAGAACCCCATGTGACTCACAAGTCTGTGTCATCACTACTAACGTTAAAGGGCATGAGTCTACCACTACAAAGCTGCACAGATATACATTGGAAGTATGCAAGAAGGAAATCTTTGCTGCCCAAAAAACACATCAGAGCACATTTGCTCATGAATGCCTAGACAAACACCAGGATTTCTAGAACAACGTGCTCTCAACAGCCAAGGCAAAAAAATAAAATAAAAATCAAATTATTTGGCCACATTTCACCAGACAAACATTATAACAACTGTAAAGAATGGTGGTGAAAATATTATGGTTCGGGTCTGCTTCAAGGCCTGGGGAGATCACCATCACAGAATCCACCATGAATTCTTCATTCTTCCACAGGGTGTTTAGATAATGTGAGACCATTTGTTAGAAGATTGATGCTCCACCGAAAGTGAACCTTGCAACATAACTCTAAACATTCCAGAAAACCCACCATGCAGTGGGGTGAAAAGAGCTATGCATGCAAAAAAACTCTTCAGATATTGCACAGTTGGAATAAAGTTGCATGGAAGAGTGGGGGAAAATTCCTCCCAGTCGATCTCAGAGAGTTATAGGAATGTTATATACAGTTATAAGAAATGTGTATTTGAGATTGTTTCTGCCAAAGGGAGCAATAGCAGGGATTAGAGTATACTTACTGTATACTTTATTTATTTGGCCAAGTGTGGTTAGACGCTCAAGGACTTTGTCTGCAATACAGAAGCACTCAGTGTACTTGCAAAACAACAGAATACAATAATAACACTAAAGTTTACAGATAATAAAAGAGGGAAGTAAAAAATAATAAAGGGGATAAATAATACTGCAGCCATATCCTATGATATAACATACATACACATTGGGAAAAAAGTAGTCACTGTATTTGAGTCAAGGGTGTGCTTACTTTTTCTACAGAATGAAAGGGCATATCTGTTAATTTTTTGTTAAATAAATGATCCAAAGTCAATTTTTATAGCTTTTTGTTCAATTAGATCATCTCTTTATGCCCCCAGAGATGAGGCATGCCCTCACTCCCTTGGCCTTTCGGAAATGTATCAAAACATGGCTTGCTTTGGGCTCACAGAAGAGCACACAGCCATGAGGCTGGTTAGTGCCTGAAAGTTCTCCTCCCTCCTTTTAACATTGATTTTTAATCATCTTTGCCTCATTTTAAATCTTATATATTGTTTTTATGTTTTAATATTTTATTTGCACACTGCCCGGAGTCCCTCTGTGAGGGAGATATGTAATTTCAAAACTTGACAAATAAATAAATATACTGCTTGAATGAAAACAAAATATTTGTATGTCCATGTATGATAAAAAAGAAAGAAAAACTTCACAGTGTACTTTTTCCATGTGCAAAATTTGCATTTATATTTAAATTGCACAATGGACTACAAAATATAAATGGTGAATATTTGTTATGTCATCAATATTGTTAAAATGAAGATCAAATATCTGTATGCTGAAATATGTTGAAACATTCCAATGGGGTGTACTTCCTTTTTCATGTGACTGTACTTCCTGGGTGGATAACTGAACAATTATGGTACTGAATAATAAGAATTTGCTTTTAAATGATATCCAAATAATAACAAACATGATAAGCACAGGATTTCTTGCAATAACGATGAATACTAGAAATATTCTTTGAAATAACCAATATCCTTAGATATATCACATCATACATCAGCCACTAGGCACGGCTATTTTGCATGACTGCTCCAGTGAGCTTGACAATCTGTTCTCAATCATATTCGATCTTCAAATATACCAACCAGAATGCTTCTATTAAACTTCCAATTTAAAATGTTATTAAAATGTGTAACATCATTCAAAATTGAGTGAAATGTTCAAAGTATAAACAGTGGAATATGCAGGCCTATTAAATTACGCAAATTCTGCGTAGAATTTGCTCATATTTTCTTTTTTCATGTGATTGGACCATGAATTGAGAAACTTAGTTTCTCAACCTACTAATCCACTGAACATTTTTCAAGGGTAGGAAAGAAATTGTGTATTTGTGTTTTCTTCATCTCTTTATAAGCAATCATCAGGAGAGCTACTGTATCTGGTGCTTTGGATGGCCCCAGATTATTATCCTCCAGACAAATGCAGCTCTTTCCAGTAGTCCATCTGATGCAGGGGTTAGCAGAATAAGAGAGAACCATGAAGAAGAGTAAAAGAGTTAACATCTGACAGGCTGTAATACTCTGACTGCTATTTGGACACTTTTCTCTCTAGAATTACTGTTTTGAGATGCATTCTATCTAGTCACATTCCATTAAAATGGAATGCAGACCTGATCCCTCTCCTTGCAATTACATAGTATTTTTGAGAAGAAATCATGCTTATGGTTTACAGTTGCCAGGGTTATTAATTTCTGCAGAGAGAGACAAATATCAGCAAACTAAAATGCAAAATATTATCCCTTTCTCAGCTACTGCTGTCTTTCCTTCACTGAATTGTCAAATATCTAAAACCATCTGTTATGGACAAGGGTATAGTTAAGTCTCCTTTTTTTTCTACTCCTGTTTTCTTTTTCATATTTGTTGTAATTTTTATTATTTTTTATCCTTTCAATCTGCAAACCTTAATAAAAGTATTTGAAGAAAAGATATAATTCAGGATGCTAAAAAGGCTTCAAGGCATACTATCAAATAATACTGTGGGTTTAAAGAAATAACCTTTGCCCAATCCCCCAAATTAGTAAACATTGCTTAACAGTCATGTAATGGTTGAACAAAGGTTTTGAACTGAAGTTCAAAGGGAATAATAGCCAGTAATGAGAGTCAGTCTGGTGGAGTAGTTAAGGCACTAGGCTAGAAACCAGTTGAATTTTAGTCCTGCCTTAGGAACAAAGCCACCTAGGTGACCTTGGGCAGTTCCTCTCTCTCAGCCCTAAGAAGCAGGCAATGGGAAACCACTTCAGAAAATAGGGTATTTCCAGAACTCAAAAACTGACTCAAAGGCAGCCCCCACCCCACAAAGCCAGTAACCCTGGAGTTTTATGGAGGGCAGGGGGAGGAAAATAATTTGGGATGGATTGATAAACCATTTTAATTATTTTACAAATGAAAGCATTATAAGCACCAGAAAATTTCTGGCTTTACACATTTTTTTGTTTTTTTAAAAAAATCCAAGCAGTATTTATTTCTTAATTAAATTTATCTGAACACCTAACATTAGATGGACTCTAGACATTTTACAAAACATGTTTATTACAAATATACAAAATATACAAAAAAACTACAAGTTAAAATATAAAATTAAAATAAATGTTATTGCTAATACAGTTAAACACCAATATCCTCTAGGAAACACGTTTCTCATCTGCTTTTAGAAGGCCACGAGAGTTGGGGCTATCATAATAAGCCTAGATAAGTGTTTCTGTGGCCAAAGTAATCTGCTATCCTCCACTGAGAAACTCTTATCCCCTGCTTATCTAAGGTCCACCAAAAGCTATATTTATTTTCTTAATACTTATAAGCACTCTGTTCTGTCCCTCCCCTCATTAACATGAATTTTTTTTTAAAGAGGCAATGAACCATTAAAGACTTCACTTTCAATATACATAAGACCTGGCCATTTGCTGTATTCCTGTAAGGAGCTTCAGGGTCGAAAGGATTAG
>JANHZT010008224.1:14046-25068 GCA_032468215.1 Stegonotus admiraltiensis | reverse complement strand
CGTTTCCTTTCATATCCTGTTAAATAGCTGGGACCTGACCCAGCCACACAGCAGCCCTCAGGTTTCCTAGCCTCCAACCCAGTGTCCTAACCATGTAATCCAGCAACCTCCAACCTTTTGGGCACCAGATTCTGTGGAGAAAGGTTTTTCCATAAACCAGAGGAATGCTGCCTGCATTCTGTGGATGGGGCCTCACTTGTTTGCATGGCCTGGTTTCTGGCATGCTGCAACCCAGTGCCGGTCCACAGACCAGGGGTTGGAACCCCCGACCCCTCATGTAAGCCACCACCCTGTACTCTAAGTTAGACAACTTGAGACAATGTAAGCATTTGGTAAAATATTGAAATTGAAGCTGATAAATCATATATAGTTGCCCAAGCAGGATAACCATATGTCATATTATGTGATAGTATGCTGATCTTCTCTAAGATATATGGGCAGAAAAATGTATTTTTTTAAAAAAAAGTATTGAGAAGCTGCAGAAAACAGGACTGTACTACAAAAATACCTATGTTAAAATCAAAGTATGTAATTATATAAACTGACATAAATGTGCTTATTTTAAATACATTCTCCAATAGTATTTATTCATCTGATTTCAGCCTGCTGCAATCAATGATTCTCCACAATTACATCTCAGTTGCTAATTCAAGTGAAGGAAATAAGAAATAGATCTGTCCCTGACCTCTATATTACCTTCAAGCTCCTACATTGTTTTTGAAACATCATCTAATGTTTATAAACATAAAGAAGGGAAAGCTGAATTGTGGTTGATACAAAGTTCAGTTGTTATTCAATTTGAGCACATGAATTAGAACATATAGTCTGCTGGATTTCAATTTACAAATCCCTTTAAAATCACAAGTTGCAATTAAGTGTAAAAGCCAGGAAACAGCAAACTTGGAGAAAGGAACTAACCAAGAAAAAATTATATAACTTCATATATAGCTTTGATTCACAATGTATTACAATTAAATTTTAAAAATGAGATAAAATCTGTTTTAAAAAAGTAAAGTCCTCCTACATTTTGCATTTAATTTTGAGGAGGGAAAAACAAATCTCTCTTCCATAGTTGTCAATGTTTATAGTCTGAGAAAAAGGTCTGTTTTATTCCAAATTCCTTGTACCAGAATAAGAGTCATTTTCTTACCCTCCAAAAGATCTTCATAAAGTGCATGTACTCCTTCAGGCACAATGACAGCCAAGGCAGTTCCACAAAGAAGCCCGGCACCAAGAACTGTAACAAGTTTTAATCTTTCCTGAAAACAAAAGGTAAAATAATTAATCAAAGGAAATGTGAAGATAAATATTGTATGAATGCATGGATATGTGTCTGTGTAATATATATGGAGAAAACAATCATATCCTTCATCTCCAGCTAACCCATTTGCATCTCTAGCTTAGAACTGGAAAAGGTCATGGACCTCTTTGCTATCAGACCTTTGAGCCATACTGTACTGTTCTTCCTATAAAATACTCCCATAGTATTTTAGACATACTATGCACTTGCTGTTTATTAATTAAGCCTTACTTCAGTGACAGTTCCATATGCTTCAGTCTCGTTTCTACTCCAACACACACACACACACACACACACACAAATAGGCCTTTTTCATTATCCTCATCCTGAATACAAACAATAGAAATGTGGATGCCTACTTACACAAATAAGATATAGAAACATAGTATTTAATTGTTTCTAAATACTGTACATTATCTGAACTGAGGACTGTTTTACATTGATATTTACATAACCTGTTTGATTCTTATTCTAGTAACATGATTTTGAAATGTCAAAAGAGGAAGTTTATCACTCAAGAGATTTCTGGAATGCACATGTATAAAACACACATTTTAGCCAATACAGTATAAGCACCAATTGCCTGTCAGAAAAGACAGGTCTCATATTTTAAAAAAATAATCTAAAGTAAAACATTTGATCATATGAAAGCACATAATCCCAGCCTTTAAAGTTGAAGCAGATATTATTAAAAGTAACAAAAGCCAGATTTTATGGTTTACAATAAATATACAGACTATAATATACATAATCCACAAATGCTCTTGGAATGATTCATGACACCTGATGCTATTATATTTTATTAAGGAAATAAGACAATGCAAATCTAGTGACACAGGCATTTGATGCTTTGACAGTAAGTGTTCACATTATCTTTTTATTTACATATTTAAACCAACATTAATCTTCTCTTACAAAAGTTGAAGGTTGCTCACAGTATACAGTCTCTTGATTGTGATAGCATAGAAATAAGACTAATGAAGAAATATATAGACTCATTTAACTCTGAACATGCATGAATGCTACTCAAAGAATTAGAGATTTTCTATCTCAGTGTGAAACAATAGGGATTTGCATTTAAGAAAACAGATTTAAAATTAATATTTTATTTTAGATCTGTTTAGCTTTTTAAAGTTTCTTTGATTTAAACCATCCTGAGATTTTCCCATTTTAAAATCCTTACAGTAATTTCAGTTTAGAAAATTATTTTCTCACATAATTTGGAAAACAAAGAACCTATTTTCTGTAAACAGGCAGACCTGATGATCACCCACAAGTATTAGGTATAGGTAATAAGCTAAATGACCAGGCAATTAGCTTGCAAAATTGTGAAGCATGCAAGTAAGTTTACCTGTTTCTTTTTTCTATGAACAAAGTATTTGTACAGGATGGAAAAAATATAGCTAAAATTTCTTCCTCAACTTATTTCAACCTGACATTCTGTTTTGTTATTTTTAGACATACTTGCTGTTTATTAATTAAGCCTTACTTCAGTGACGGTTCCATATGGTTCACTGGATTTGAAGTTTACTTTGGAACTGTGCAGTAAATGAAATTATATTTGGCTTCCATTATTAAAATAAGTTGCATTTTTGCAGACATCCTTGTATAATCAGAATATTTTTTTTTATATAATGGGCAGGATGTTTTGGCATAATGTGCATAATTTGAGTACAATAACAATTAATATACAGCGCTGCCTTTGGCTTGCTGACTCTTTTAAAATATACTGGAAACTATTCCTTCCAAAATGTAGAATATTTTACTACATTGCATATACATACAATGTGGGTATCTATTTTTTTAATACACTCACTTTTAAATGCACATATGCAAGAGATCAGAGAAAAACAACTGTGAAATAAGGTTTCTTTCTTCAAGTTTTAGCCAACAGTACTGAAAAAAGAATAGGGCAATTATCTGAAAAAAATCAGGATTTTGCATACAGCAAAATGATTTCTTATACAAAATTTCAAAAAGATTCTCTCAGACAAGCTTTAAAACTGCTGAAGATATTAATATCTGACACCACAAAAGGAAACTGGACTTTGCAGAAAGAATTGGGGAAATCCTAGAAAATCCTCTAGTTGAGTACAGGTAATCCTTGATTTACAACCACAATTAAGCCCAAAATATATGTTGTTAAGTGAGAAATTTAAGTCAGTTTTGCCCCATTTTACAACCTTTCCTGCCACAATTGCTAAGTGAATCACCAAAGTTGTTAAATTAGTAAAACAGTTGTTAAGTGAAATCTGGCTTCCCCCATTGACTTTGCTTGTCAGAAGGTAGCAAAAAGGGGATCACAGGACCTCAGGACTCGGCAACTATCATAAATGTGAACCAGCTGTTAACCATCCAGATGTAAATCACGTGACCAGGGGGACTCTGCAACAGTCATAAGTGTGAAAAATGGTCGTAAGTCACTTTTTCCAGTACTGTTGTAGCTTCGAATGGTCACTAAACGAACTGTCATAAGCCGAGGACTACCTGTAGTCAAGATATCTCAAAACTGACACGATTTTTCTTTCTTCCTTTCTGCCATTTTACCTTCCTAATTCTGCAATGCAAGCATTGAGGTTAAAAAGCCCCAACCTGAATGAGGAGCTTATTCCAAAGTTTCTTTAACGAGGATTTTCGTTTCCTCTTGCGTTGGTTTTATTGGTTCTTTACAACCGCCTCCCCGTCCCACCTCAATACTGGTGGTGAATTCAGAGGTGAAAAACCAACTCTTGCACTCTTCCGCACACCTGGACGGCAGGTGTTCAGACCGGCCCTTCCTTACCTCGGAAAAGTTGACGGCCAAAGGGATGATCCCCGCTACATAGCAGCCGATCAGCATAGCCAGGGAGAGCAAACTAATGGATAAAAAATCATCCATGGCCGGCTTCTCCTCCAGGCTCAGCGGCTCAGCAGAGGAATTCGCCCTCGCGGCTCCGAATAAAGCCACATCGGCCAACCACCTTGGCCGAGTTCCTCAGCGGCAGGCAAGCGGGGCGAGCACCCCGTTTTCGTGCAGAAAAAGAAGAAGCCAAAGCGGCTCAACTGCTTTGTTGCCGAGACTCACGGAAACCCCCGAAGAGGCCGCTTCTCAATAGTCCCGGCTCCGGAGTCCGGCTTCTCCTCTTCCCCTCAGCTGGGGTCCCACTCAGCTCACGCAAGAGGCTCCCCGCTTTCTTCAGAGGGAAGGCAGGCAGGCGGGCAAACCAGGCCTCATTACCGAAGCTCAACTCCTCCTCAGCCAATAAGGAATTACACCCATGGAAACAGAAGGCGGGAAGAAAACCCGCCTGCCCTTCCCTCCTCTAACCCGCTATTATCTCTCATCTCCCTCCGCTAGCGCCGTAAAGGCCAAGTGGCAGTCGGCCCTCCACTTCCTCTCCCCTGCTCAATTTCCGGGAGACTTGGCAGTTGAAAGGAAACGTTATAAAGTCCAGGTTTAGTTCTTCCGGCCCAATGTAAGATGGCGGACTTAATAACTCCAGCGTGCTATTATGAAGTCTGGGAGCAGCGACGCCCTCATTAAAGATGGACACCAGATGAGAACTTCCGCCTCCTTAAAAAAAAAAGTCCGTGTGTGAAATCTCGCGGGACAAGCATAAAGGCCTCTCTAGCTTCCGAAACCGGAGAGCGAAAGCAACGGCGTCTCTATGGTTTCAAGCCGAGGTTGCGGGAGGGGTGGGCGTGTGTTACAAACGCACGAAAGACTAAGGTTGCCCTGCATCCGGCAGCCGCGGTGCAGTGTGGTAAGAGGCGTCGGGGGAGTTTGTGCTTCGCGCCTGTGCCGAGCGGAACGAGTCGCCATGGTGAGTCGAAGGAGATAAAAGCGTGAGGGGGCCGCCGTTTTATGAGGCTGAGGCCTGAAACGGGCGGCCTGAAATTATTTGCAAAAATAATAAATAAATAAGGGGGTCCACGTGAATAAAACACCTTCGGCTCGTTACTCCTTTGCAGTGAGCCTGAGGTGGCCATGGCGGCGATGGGAGGTCGGCCAGTTAATTGGGATTTTTCCCCCTCCCCCCCTTTCTCTCTCAGTCTCGAGAGACCCTACAATATTTCCAGTACTGAGACAGAAGGACCAACCCGCCCTCAGAAGGGGAGTTCGGGGGGGCTCGCCTCATCCAACTCCATGCGGAGTTCCCCTGAAGACTTCTCTCTTTTTTTTTTGTCCCCTGGCCTTCGTTGTATTTGCTAAATCCAAAGGAAAAGGCCCGCCTTGAGCGCAGAGAAGAGAAATAACGGTCCCCTTCAGGCAGAGGGAATGTTTTGGGGCGTTTTGTCACCTGGGTCTTTTTTTTTAATGATTTGAAAGTGAATTGTAGAAAAATCAATCGAAAAGCAATTCCGATGATAAAACGAATAGGAGCAGGAACCGTTGAGTTATAACCGGTAGAGCTTTACAGTGATTTTTAAAAAATTCGAATTGTTCTGGAAAAAACAGGTCGAGAGCCATTGGGGGAGGGGGGCATTCGCTGAAATGGAAGGATGAATCTTCCTGTAGTGTGTATGTATCAGAATAAAACTACATTGGTTTCTGTATGTAAAAATTGTGTGTGTGTGTGCGTGTGCGTGTGCATGTGTGGGCAGGAACAAAAATCTTTGCATTTGACAGATCTAACTTTTTAACACTTGTGCGATATTTGTTGATGCCCTGTTAAGATTGTTGTCTTTCCTTTTCAGTCTCATACAATTTTGCTTGTTCAGCCTACCAAACGGCCTGAAGGCAGGACTTATGCAGATTATGAATCTGTAAATGAATGTATGGAAGGTAATTTTTTTAAACTTTAAATGAGTTTTAAAGGGCAGTTCATTTTTAGAATGAGCTGAGGCATTTGCAGGAAAATAGCAAATAAATCTTCTACCCTTGTACCATGTGCCAATTAAAATAATACAGGTAGCCCTCAACAATTCATTTAGTGACCTTTCAAAGTTGCAACAGCACTGAAAAAAGTTACTGATGAGCATTTATCACAGTTATGATCTTTCCAGCATCCCCATGAACATGTGATCAAACTTCAGATGCTTGGCAACTGGTTTGTATTTATGATTGTTACTGTGTCTCAAGATCATATGATCACCTTTTGGGATCTTTTGACAAGCAAAGTCAATGGGGAAACCAGATTCAGTTAACAACTGGGTTATTAATTTATCATCTGCAGTTATTCCCTAATAACTGAGGCAAGAAAGGTTGTAAAATGGGGCAAAATTCACTTTAAAAATTTCTCTTAACAACAGAGATTTTGGGCTCAATTGTGGTCGTAAATCAAGGACTACCTGTAGTTAATTTCAAAGAGCTGCTTCTATGTGCTTAGAAACACTGTTTGGAATCAAACTGAAAGTAGTCCAATATTGTAAAATCTACTTTTTGTTAGATTAATGAAGTAAATGTCATTGGTGATCCCTGCTATAGCAGTTTGATACGAGAATATCTTACAAACCCCAGTACCCCTCAGCTTTGGGCACTATAGTCAGTCATGCAGAATAATGAGGCAATATCTAGATTACATGATATTTAATGTAGAAGGTTGAAAATGATGAATCTATATCTTACTTTTCTTGCAATTCTTATACAAAATTGTAAAGGTATTTATATCCACTCATGAATAGATAAATTAACATTCCTAGCGTTAGCATATTTCTCTTCTGATCGCTTGTTTATATTTCTTAACATTCAAGTACTCTGACAACTAGGTGGCACAGATGTGTAATGTAACTGCTAACCATTATTCTTTTCTTTTTTAGGAGTCTGTAAAATGTATGAAGAACACCTGAAGAGAATGAATCCTAACAGCCCTTCCATTACATATGATATTAGCCAGTTATTTGATTTCATCGATGATTTGGCTGACCTTAGCTGCCTTGTGTATGTATCATATAATTTAACATATACAATTTTACTTCTACAGTTACATATATGCTGGTTTGCACATATGTAATAAGACTTTTAATGTTACTCTTGAATGTGAGAGATATTGAATGAGTATTACTCTGAATGTAAATATGTTTTTGAAACAAATATAATTTATCTGATATTGCTTTGGTTATCTAGAAGGTATTTATTAAATTAATATCGCCACCCATCTCACAAAATCCCCTCTTAATTTTCATTCACCATTGTAGAACCAATGCTTAGCTTATAATTTACTATAAGTCTAAAATTAGCTGACAGTGAACTACAAAATCCTGATTTGGATTGCATTCAGTATTAACTGGTTGAGACTATTATCAAAATACCAGAATTCCACAGTGTTTGCTACTGATGTTTAATGGACAATTTTTATTTATTTTTCTGCACTTTTGATTCCTGGTGACTGCCTGGACTAATCCCTGCTGTTGTCTTGATCAGGTGTTTTTTTTACGGTGATGTCATTGCTTTATTCCCAGGGCTGAGAAAGAGTGACTGGCCCAAGGTCACTCAGCTGACTTTGTGCCTATAACAAGATTTAGAATTCAGTCTCTCAGTTTCTAGCCTGATGCCTTAAGTATAACACCAAACTGGCTCTCCAAAGAATGTTTACATGGTGGACATTTCCAATTTATTGACTTGATAAATTCCTTAATTAATAACCTTAATTCCAACAATGCAACAAAAGTTCATGGAATAAATAGGATATGAGGGAAGTAGTTAATAAAGAGTTAACAAAAACTTATCTGAACCAAAGATAAGTATATCTAGGATGTATAGCTTTCTGCTGTGAGATAAAAACTACTTGTGCATGTTTTATGAATACAATCTAATCCTAATGGAATGTCAACAGTTCTTTATTGAACAATCTCCATATAAAGAGAAATTGCAACAAGTATTTGAACTGGAATTATTTAGGAATACACTCATCCGTATTTTATATTGTACTATTTCACTGGTATACTTTTATGAGGGAGTTGATTTTATGTAGTACTTTAAAAATGGCTAACAGTACAAAATATTACAAAGGCTGAAAAGAAAAAGATTTCCCAGAATGATGAAAATTGTGCGGTTTTATCAACTGAACAAAAAAGTCCCCTGGAGGAGATATAATCATAATTGAAACTTTTACCTGATTGTTATATTAAAGTCTTCTAGTGTGAATATTTGGACTAGGTACTCTGAAATACTTAGATTTTAGCCAGCTTCTTATTGGAGGAGACATTTCTTTGCATATATCTTTTTAGTAGGGCTTTGCGGCAATCTGGATTCACAGGGAAAAATGGTAATCTGGAGGGCATGTGTCACATCTTTTGAAATCTCCTTAAAATAAGCCTAGGTCATAAAAGGACTTTCTCACAGGTAAAAGCAATACTATAAGTGTCCCTGCAATGTGCAAATCTCATTTGCTCTTTCAGTTCCAGATTGCTGCACAGTCCTACTCTTCAGTTCCTTAAAGTAGAACTAGCCCATTAATTTGAGTCCAGTTTTTCACTGAAAGTCAGTACGTAGACAAAGTGTATATATTCAGAATAGTATATAGTTTATATTTTGGCAGCCATGCTCTAAACCAGTGGAAGTTTCCAAACCAGGTTCAAGTTTTGTCACGTTAGAATAATGTTATTTATGTGCACATTACAATAGCATGCATAATCACAGTGAGGAACTCTTGGAGGAGCAACAACTTTAACACTGTAAATTTGAGCATCCAAGCATTCCCTGAGTAAGATTAATAAAGAATAAAGCTTTACTTCCTTTGTTGAGCATCTAACATCAGTACTTCCATTTTACCTGTAATGAAGTTGGTTTTCTAGTCCTAGACCTCTCCATTATTATTGTTTCAACACTTCTATTGTCTTACTGAATTCTCTTGTGAAGAAGAAATAAATGGATGTCATTGACATAGTGGTGATAACTTTATTATGAACTTCTAAGCAACATTACCCATTTAATTAGAAGATTATGGAAACCATGGAATAGTGGAGTACACTAATTGCTAACTCCAGTATTGTGATAGTGGACCTTTCAAAATGTATTCCTTTGTAAAGACAGAACAACTTTAAACAGCACTTTAAATGGCACTTTAAGTTCCTTAAAAAGATAGCTAATATTGTTCTGATTTTTCTTTTTTCTTTTTTGTCATAGAATGTTTAGATTTTAGGAAGCCACCAGAGGGCATGCATGTCATTGCCAACTGCCCAGAATTATATTTTACAGATTGGGCAAGTAAATATATAAATATATACAGACTTGTATAAGATTTTAAAGTAAACAAATATATATTCCTCTGTAGCAATAACAATCGAAATGATACATCTAATACTGCACCTTTTATGACATACTATATACAATATATTGATGGTATACATCTACAATAAAATTCAAAGATCTTAAGCTTTTTTCAAAAAGGAGTAAAAGTTTGTTTTATTACATATTGAAATAGAATGAATATAGTGTGCGCTTAATTTCTGCCTCAACGTTGTTATAGAATTACATTCAAGGAAATAATCGTTACTTCAGAAAGTCAGAATCATTGTTTTTGGAAATAGGGGATTCCAAAATGTTGAGAATTACTGGTTTTAAGAAAATGTTATGTAGAAATGTACAATGAAAAGCAATATTAAAAATATTAACTGATCTATTTTTTCCTACCAGCTATCGTGCTGATACTCAGACATACCAGCCGTACAATAAAGATTGGATAAAGGAGAAGATCTATGTTCTTCTCCGCAGACAAGCTCAGCAAGCAAGCAAATAATGGGGCACTGAGGGGAGGGTGTGGATATCAGGTGTGTACAGCATTCTGTAGTGAAGTCTTGTATTGTAGTCCACTGTTCATTCTTATAAACCTATGACTAGGACTGAGTCAGTCAGAACTGTAAGAGACTTGTTCAATTCCAGAAGAAATGTCTTTTACAGAAGTTTAATTTTTAATTTTTCACTTTTCTTAGTTTATTTTGTTAAAGGTCCTCAAGATTATTCACATCTCCTTGCCACCATTGCTATATGTACTCCTCAGAAGGGGAGATCAGTAGTATTACTTGGAGGCAGTGAAAAATCATAGTGAAAAATGAAATAAATGCTCTTTAGTTAAACATATTGAGTGGTGATTTTATAAGCTGGGTATTCAAACAAAAACACCTTTTAATATATTTTCCAGTTCATATTGAGATTCTGAGTTCACACATTAAGCTAGGTTGGATGTAACGAATTTGTTGAATAGCTTTACACAACATATTAAAGTATAAACCAGAAATGGGCAATCTGTCACTGTTCAGCATTCTGCACTGCTAAATTTTGGTAATAGTCACATTTGATCTTTGGGATCCCCCCCCCCATTTTTAATAATTAGGATTAAAATGGATGAAGCTTTTGGATTCCATTTCTGCTGTTGCCCCTCCTTTAAACAAATCAAGAATTCATATTTTTGGAGTTGATTGTACATAAGCTTGGCAGTTTGTTAGGAAATAGCATATTTATGGGAATTGTAATGCTTCTGTTTCACTTTGCACTAGGACTACCAGGTTATTATTGTTTATTAAATTTATATGCTGTTCGTTTCGTGTTTCATGGTGACTGAGCGGCTTATAGTGTAAAAAACAGATAGAAAAACAATAAAACAGATTAAAATGACAAAAGATTTTAAAAGATGTAGAACATTTTAATTCTTTGCTGCCATGTGGTAGCTAACTGGAGGTTTGCAGTCCAGATCTGCTGCTGTAGATTACACTTCCGCAAAACAGTTTATTTATTTATTTATTTATTTATTTGATTTCTATACCGCCATTCTCCCATAGGACTCAGGGCGGTGTACAATGAG
>JANHZT010008223.1:1619-12957 GCA_032468215.1 Stegonotus admiraltiensis | reverse complement strand
GAGCCTGGTGAGATTTGAACTTGCAGTAATTGCAAGCAGCAGATGTTAATAACAGTGTTTTAGCCCACTGTACTACCCAGGCTCTTGCTCCAGGTGGAGGATTATGGCAGATTCTTACTGATATTTCAGAAAACACAATAAAAATCAACTTTCACGAAAGTGACACATGTGACAGTTCCCTCCATAGTCTACAGATACTGAAATAAATCACTCTGCAGAAGTTTTTCATTTGAAAATTGATATAGAACCTTTTTAGTGGAAATGATAACCAGAGTCATTGAGGTTCTTATGGGTCTCATATGAGCATAAATACCCCTTGTTTTATGTCATTCTCAGATCTTCATAGTACTTGCCAGTTAGTGATTAATTCAGCCTCATAACTCAACATCTAGTTCCATTTACCTAAGTTAGGGACTACATAATTCTTTCTTGGTCAAGTTTTTGTTGGTTTAATAAATGCTACTGTATTTCATCCAATTAAAAAGAAAACAAAGATAGGGAGGATTAAAGACAAGGAAAGCAAAATCAAAACTCAGAATTCAACTTTATCATGTTTTGGGATCAAATTATAGAAAATTTGTTCCTTAGATTTGCTCTTTGACTCAAAGAAACATATATTTTTGGATAGTGAAAACCAGATAGATATGACAGTTTTTATATTAATATGGTCAGAGGTATTAATTTCAGGCAATATATCATGCTCAAAATACATATAACAATGAATATGGAAGTTTACCAAATATCAATAAGTTTAAACACCTATCTTGTATGTCCAATGTACACTTAGAAACATCTACTTCCATATCTCTATAAGCCTTAGGTTTTGTTTGTCTTGAAACCAAATCAAAATAATCTCTATTGTACAATGCCTACAAAACAAGGAGAAATACCTTTAAGCTTTGCTATTTCTATGTTAGATATATAGCCCACTATCTGCCACTAAAATTTCAGTGGAAGAAAGTTTCATTCATTTTCATGGGAAAGAGTCTAGAACTGGAATAGAGGCATGTACTGGAAATAGAAGTCAATATGAGGAATCGGGTCATTTCTTAATTTCTAAAATAAAATGCATGATCCTCTTTGCCATCAATAGGAATACTTGCAGAGTTTTTCCTTCCACATTGTAATGCCTGAGGGTGGGTGGTGGTCTCTTTGAGAGGAGCTATCCATTCTCTGTTTTTTTTCTTTAACTTTTCATTACATTCAAGAGCATTCATTATGTTGTAATAGTAACAGAGTTGGAAGGGACCCTGGAGGCCATCTAGTCCAACCTCCTGCTCATGCAGAAGACCTGTACTAGGGATTTGAACCGCCAAACTGCTGACCTTTCTGATTGACAAGCTCAGTGTCTGAAGCCACTGAGCCACTTACTCAGGCTGTTCTTGGCCATCCTTGAGTCACTATGTTTATCAGCATGAACAATTGTATGAAATCCTCATCCATCTCATTGCCAATTCCCATCCAGCTTCTATTGCCTCTGTTTCCAGTCATTGTGATCTCCTGACTTCCCTTCAGGATAAAGGGTGCAAAACAGATTTTAGAAACCTTGAATCTGCCTTTCAGTGGTATTCCAAAGAGAGCGTAAATGCTCCCTTGTGTAGCTAAGAGTGACTTAAGTGGGTCAAGGTTGGCGACAAGATGAAGACGACATCATGGCGCCATCCACAACAGAAACATTTTGAGCCATGGCTAAATACAAGTGGGAAAATTACATGTTCATATTATATAATTATCAGATACTGTCTAACTTTACTACTTTACAAATAATTTTTCTTTTAATTTTTTCACCTTTCTTATCTTGTTTATAGAAAACCAATATAAAATAAAGAGAAACTAAAGAGAAAGAAAAGGCATTTCATTTCCTTGGCTTCATTCTGCCAAATTCTAGGCTTTCTGTTTTCTATGAAGCAGCTCTTACTCATGACTGAGTTAAAGCCTTATCTACTAGTCCTCAAATTGGTAAAAAACTATACTGGTATAGAATTGTTGTCCCTACTAATGATATACATAGACATGTATGATGATAGTGTGTTTTTTATTTACAATAAAAGAAGATACAATACAGCAAAGGGAGCAAATTTTCTATGTTGATTTTCTATGCTGATTACCCAAACTTTATTTCCATCTCTTGGGATCAAATGTCATCAGCCAACAAGAAAATATTCACCAACCATTCCCATTGGTGGCATGAGTTGGCACTGAGCTAGATGTGAGTTGACAGATGACTGGATTGGTGATTTTAGCCTTCTGCCAGAAAGTGTTCTGTTTTTACCCAAATTGTTGGGGGCAATATGCTGACTCTGTAAACCACTTAGAGAGGTAAAGAACTGTAAAGCGGTATAAGTCTAAGTGCTATAAGTGCTATTACACAAATGATTTGCTTTCATAGGGTTAAAATCAGAGATGGGTTTCAGGAGGTTCTGAACAGTTCTGGAGAACCAGTAGTGGGAATTTTGAGTAGTTCGGAGAACCAGTAGTAAAAATTCTGACCGGCCCTGCCCTCATCTATTCTCTGCCTCCCAAGTCCCAGCTGATTGGAAGGAAATGGGGATTTTGCAGTAACCTTCCCCTGGAGTGGTGAGGGAATGGAGATTGTACAGTATCCTTCCCCTGGAGTCAGGTGGGAATGAATATTTTACAGTATCCTTCCCCTGCCATGTCTAAACCCATGTCCAAAGGGAATTTTATCAGTCCAACTATCAGCTGGGCTCCTTTTGAATATTTTAAAATAGTACTTAAGCCTGTGTTGAAAAGCAGCCTAAAAAGCAGATGATAGGTGCAAGCAAATTTGCATTATAAAGCAGTAGAAGGCTTTCTCTGCCTCTCCCCACATTTCCCTGTGCCATCTTCACTGATCAGGTTCGATCAGGTTCATCAAGTTCTGTATATCAGATGGGCACACCCTGCTTTGAAACCCTACCCAAAGCAGAAAAGCCCTGGGAAACAATGCTCTGAGAGTGGGGGAGAGGGGTGGTCTCAACTCAGCTTCAAGAGGTCAGTAGCTGCCCACTGATCCCACATCCTCTTGGGTCACCTACTTATGACTCCAACAAATTTCCATCCATAGCAAGATTGTGACTTTTTTTTTTCCTGTCTTAAAGGTGAAAAATTACATTAAGAGCAGAGCATCTTAAGAACATCTTTAAGCTGCCTCAGGTATTGTTTGGGAATTAGATGAAGACAACATCAGTAGAACATGGCTTTAAGAAGAGGCTGCTGGTACATGTTTGTACCATGATTAAATGGGATTTGAGAAAGATCCTAGGACTGGAAGCTAAAGTTAACTATTTGTGACTGGCCATTTGTCCTGCTTCTCCCTAATATTGTTTGCATTTGTCCCTGACTTTGGGGGGAATTTGTTTTATAACTTAAAGAAGAGTTTAGCTTAAATAATTTAAAGGGCACATGAAAAAGAAAACAGAAGGAACAGAAAAAATAAAACAAGGAAAGACAAAGCCGGGAGACCTTTTCTAATTGAAAATCATGCTGAACCCACCTAGATAGAAATGTGGTGAAGACTGTGTTAGCCCTGGAGGCCCTGGAGCTCTGGTAAATGTTTGGGTAGCATAAGAACTCTGATGTACAATGGTAGTTTTCTTGTTCTCAGTGGTTAACCTATTCAGTTTGCATGAAAATTCTGTTATGCATAGGTATGCTTACCTTCTTATGTATTTTTAAACGAACAAAGCAACTAAATTGCAATACAACATTTTGCAAATTCAAGCCAGATCTTTTAATAAAAATTGGTATTAATCTCAAGAGAAAAAAAGCTTCAGTGACAGCCTGATGATGATGATGGTGATATCTATTTATAAGCATCCATCTCGTAGTTGTGACTTTGGATAATAAAAAATTGAATAAACATTTATTCAATTTTTAAGCTCCTTAAATTGTCCAAGCAACTTTAGGTAATGTACAACATATTAAAGCAGTAAGACAAGTATAAAATAATAACAAATAGTGAATCTGTCTAGAATCAAGGTATAAAATCTTAATATCAATGTGGAATTACAAATAACCCTCCTCTAGGGTTTACTGGAATATGATGGTCTATTACCATAATAAAGATTTGATTTGATTGATTTAATTTGATTTGAAGATTTGCTGAAAGAGAAATTTCCTAAACAATATAAGAAATGGGACTTGTCAAAATTTCAGGTGAGGGAAGGAGGGAATTATATCCCACAAGGCAGGCAACCATGGAAAA
The DNA here is from genome assembly GCA_032468215.1 of Stegonotus admiraltiensis. NCBI lineage: Eukaryota > Metazoa > Chordata > Lepidosauria > Squamata > Colubridae > Stegonotus > Stegonotus admiraltiensis. Next base: position 8,750 of record JANHZT010008223.1, on the reverse strand, counting down.
GGCAGATCTTTGTCAAAATGACATAATTTTAATAATGGGACCTGGAGCATACCTGCTTTTCCAGATCTAATAAGATGAGCAGATTCTGTTCCTTTTGTAACTTGTAAATGTCTTCATGGGAAGCCCCATACAGGCAGAGCATGTTACAATAGTGAAACATGTCTAAGAATGAATGACCATGAGTAGCAAAAGACATATTTGGCACACTATGTGCAAAGGCTGTCCTTATAATGGCCCCCATTCATTATTGAGGCAAGAGCTCAGTTCCCTCTGGTAAAATCCAATCAAACACAAAAATCAGAAGCTGCCTGAAAATGAGGAACTCATGAATTCCATCCCATCTTGATATCTTGCATTATGCAGGTCTTCTAGATCTAATATATCCCTTTGAATTTTCAGGCTAGAGACTAATGGTCTGTAGAGACTAATGGTCTGTAGAGATTCTCAGTCATCCAGGACGTGGTTGTCCTAAAGGTGCTTTTTCAGGAGGCAACTGGACTTCCTTTTGTTTCTATTCTTGTTTTTCTTTTCTTTCTTTTGCCTCCTGAAAGAGCTATACAATTTGGGATGGACGCCCTTTGAATAGTGTGGGAGTAGGAATGGATTTCCAGAGGAAAATTTGCAGATGACAGGGAACCAGGAGCACTACTCAGGTGACCCTGAGGACACAGATAAACCTCCAAGTGCTTCAATGACCCTCTAAAAGGATGCAAATTACCAGCTGTCTGCAAGGAATATAAATCCTTCCGTTCCCCACTATCCTGTTAGAGCTGAAGATGTTTCTTGGATGAAAAGAAAAACATCTTCAAAAGAAAAACAAGAAAGTCCAGTTGCCTCCTGAAAAAGCACCTTTGGGCTAGAGACTAATGATGAGCAACTTCTCTTATCTAAGTTCTGACAGAACTAATATTGAGCAAACGGTGGCTTCTGAACTTGACAGCGGTTATAAATAGATCTTTATTTTGAAAATGATAATGATATCATTATCATTTTCAGCTGATTTTGTAATACAATTATTTTTAGATACTTTTATCCAAGCCACAGTATAAACCAGGTATGTATTTATTCATAAACTTATAACTTGCTAAGCTATCAACAATATAGATATTGACTAGCTAGCATGTTTCTTTAATCAAGATATAAATTTATGATTAATATTCCTTGTATTGTTGTTTCTCTTTTTAATTATTACTATTTTTTTTAAAAAAAGCAACCTAAATGAATAATGGTTTTGACATGATATCATCCTTTTGGCAGCCTAAAGTACAAATGAATTTCAAAAATGGTGTTTTTTTGGGGGGGGGGCTTCAGCAATCTGTACATTTTTGGGAAATAGTTTTGTTTTTCTATAACAGAAATGCCTTGGAGTGGAGTGATAAGTCTTTTAAAAAAAATAAAATCCCTTTTTCATATCAGAAAAGCTTTTGTCTGAAAAAGAAGCAGTGTTTGAAAAGAAAGTTACTTCATTCCTCTAAAAGCAATCCAAGATGCACATCTGCATTATCCCTGCTTCTCTTTCAGCTGTCCTGCCACTGCAGTAGTTAATAGGGATCAAGGCTCTAGCTCAAGGATGTCAAACTTTTGACAACACATTGTCTTCGTGTGACATATCACAACTTTTTTCCCCTTTGTTAAACCAGGAGTGGGCGTGGCTAGTGCGTGATGCACCTGGTCCGCGGGCCATGCGTTTCACACCCCTGTTCTAGCTCAAAAATTTTCCGGGTGACTTTTCCTTCTCATTTTTCTTGGCTAGAGTGCAATGGACAATTTTTGTCTTGGTTCTGAGTGAGTGCAGCATTAAATAAATTGCTCGTTAGCTACCTGGTTACCTAAAACCTAATACAGAAGTTGGGAATCCTTGCTATGTTGTCAACCTGAATTAAAAGAGTTCTGTATGAATGTGGGCATCTATTATTGTAGCACAGATAGAAAAGGAAAGGAAAAACTGACTTCTGGTTAGGCATCTGCTGAATTAGAAGTCCCTGAAGAAGTAGGAACAGTCAAGCAATAGAGATCAGCAGCTAGAAGATGAATTCTGATTGCTGAAATCTTTCTGGAAAAAGGAGAGATTGTGGGATCACCCTCTGAACAGCTGCTTCCTGCAACCAAATTACAGGAAATGAAGTTCTTGCAGTCAGCTTTCAGTGAATTGAATACCTGGGAGTCTAAGGTTTCAACTATTGATCTAACCTATATGGACATAAAGTTCTGCCAAACCTTATTTCTTAATCACTTTTATAATTTGCTCTTTAACAGCTCTTCAATATTAAGAGTTTTCCAATTGACAAATTTTAACATGCCTGGTGAGTTTCCTTTAATCCTTAGTGAAAGAACTTTTAAAAATAAGTTTAAGGACAAAACCTTTTTTAAAAAAATAAACAGCAAAAGGGTGATTAGAATACTGATTTTGGAGAGTTATAAATGGGCTAAGGGTCCAGGTAGATTTGAAAGAAGCTTTTAAAATTAAATAGAACAATTCTTCCCATGAGAAAATATGATTCTTTTGCATTTTTAAAGTAAAACATGATTAAATGTTGGACACTACAAGGAACCAGAAGGAGCTAAAGATTACAATTAAAGGGGAAGAACATTTAATTTTGACTTCCTAACAGACAGTGGAGCAAAATACTTTAATATGAAGCATATTGAAGGATATTTTTGAGCAATGGATTCATACATTAACCTTAAAAGTTGTTTTTTCTTGTGGCGATATTGGCTGCAAACAAATTTAATAAATTATAAATGTTTTCGAAAAGGAACAGGCTTTATTGGAAAAGATAGAGATTTATCTAAAATTGTGTTTAAAAACGATAAGCTATCAGATTGATATGACAAAGAAGTTACACTATATACACAAGATAGCTGATGGCTTAATAATTAAAAGGGATAGTCAAAGGACAACTCAAAAGAGCAATTTGGATAATTTTGTTATATTGTATTATGTCAAAATTTTAAAGAAATTTCTGAAAAGGAACAAAGGAACAAAAAAGAAATGTTTAATTGTAATAAAACAATTAATAAAACAAGACAGGACAGGACAGGAAAGGAAGACAGCATTGGAACATGCTAAACTCCATATATTACTCCAGTCTTAGGAAGGCTTTTTTTTTTCTTACTTTGATGTCCTGTTTTAATACCAGCAAAAATTCTATTTAGAGGAAACAATGTGATCTACACTGCACTTCCAGGAACAAAAGCACACTGATGAACTTGATGCACTATATGACAGATTTTGTGTATCTTCTTGTGACATGTTGTAAACTGTCTCTCAGCTACAATATCTCTGCTTTCTATGAGTCTGTTTGCCTTCTGGATTTCTCAATTCCCTTACTACACTAATTGTCATAATTACAACCAACTGTTTCTATGTAAACCTAATTAAAAACTGTTTTTGGCTGATTGTCAATGTTTAATCAGCTCATTAAAAGTATTATTCTTTCTCCTTTTATAAAAAATAAGCAATTACAATGCACAAAATTTATTAACAGCTTACTGAGTAATCTTTGCATGATAAAACCATAATTTGGGATCATGTGTTAAGCTTGTATAGAAATGACAAGTGAGACAAGTAAGCATTCAGTAAATATTAAATTCATTCTCATTTTTTTCCAGGGATCTGTACATAAATTTTGTTAAATGTGAGGTCACTTAGGTGTTCATTTATTTAAAATTTGGTCTTCAAGTTTTTGATTCCGTATATCTGCTCTGGTCTAGTGGTTAAGGTATCAGGCTAGAAACCAGGCAATTGTGGGTTCTAGTCCTACCTTAAGCATGAAAACCAGTCAGAAATTGGTTGAACCAGTTTCCTCCTTACTGGCAGTACAATCTTTTTGATGGAATAAAGCATGTGACATCCAAACACAACCCGTGTAAACCATGTATTCTTTCCTTTTGAATTACAATGATTTTTTTTGTGTGTGTGCCTGATTCTTTCCTTTAGCAGATTTTAATATATGCCTTGTTTATTTTTCATTATTTTTTGAATAGATCCTTGAATTATTATTAATTTTTAATGGTATGGCACAGCTTCTGTTTCTGGCCATTCTGATACATTTCTCAGTTAAATTATGTTTGCTTCATTGTGCAATAATTATATGATAGGTAGCTCCCCTGATCTAATAGCTCCATTTCAATAGTCTCAGTGAGCAGTTTATTGCTGTAGTAATTTTAATTTACACCAAGAGCTCTATTTCTTTCATTGAGTTGGATCAAGACTTACTCATGTTTAAAACTATTGAAATCAGCAGATTTGACTTAATTAACTTGTATTGTTGGTTTTAATAGATCTCACTCAATTGAAAGGACTTTGAACTACTACTGTGCGATAAGTATAAACTCAGTAAATATATAATAAATAATACATTCAACTACTTTTTATTAATAGTTTTTATTAATTTACTTTTTAATCACATGTTTATAACTGGCCATCACACCTCAAATAACTCTGGGCAGTACATTATAAAAATAGCAACAGATATAAAAACAACAGTTATAAAAATATTGTAAAAACCAAATATACAAACACTAGGTGAAAGGAGAATAAGAATGGCTACCTCAGCAATGGACCTATCTAAACATACCTCTTTGGGAGCCCCAGACCTGATGACATAATTAGGTCTAGAGGACCTTCCAGAGTATGAAAGGGATGGAACTAATCTAATTTTGGAAAGAAAAATGTGCCATAACACAAGCAGCATGGTCATGTCTCCTGAGACTTAGAAAATGTATATTTCTGACTGATAGTACCCACAGCATGGCCTCTCTGTCAGACTTAATGGGATAGCTGATATAGCTGGAAACAAACAGTCACCCAGATAGCCCAGTCCCGTGCCATGAAGGGCTTTAAAGATTAAAACCAGGTGAGATTAGCTGAGAATCTCAGTGGGAGAACTCAATCTTGATTTCTTCCATCAAAACAAAGACTTAAAGGTAAACATTTCTAAAATCAAGTTACAATACATATATATGAATCCCTTTCATAATTGCTCTTCCTTTGATTTAATGCATTTTCATTGCATTAGCCTGGACTTTGCAAAGCTTGTGCCTCGTTGTAGCCTCTTCAACAAGTCTATTCTTAGGGAGAAACATTGATTAAATGAATGCAAACTAATGAGGTGCAAGCAGCACTGATGAAAGCACTTAATTGCTTATTGTACTTTCTGTTGCCTTCTCCCCAGTGTTTTTTCCTCTGCTTCAATGAATAATTTATTCTGTCCTTCTACATAAATAATGGTTCCTTATTTTCATCAAAGAGTTATTCATTAGGAATTGAGCTTGTCTATTGGCTAATAGTGGGCCAATTAATACCTTCCAGATGCTTCCGTTCCTTGGAGAAGAAAGATATGGAAGATGTGCAGTATTCATGATGCTTTACAAATAGTGAATATGGGGAAATTCCTTTTAAAATAAGAAATTTTAAAGGACAATGACTAGAAACCCGTTCCACGGGTAAAATAATGCATTTATTAATCTCATTTTTATATCAATAGGCTAACAAAACTAATCCTCTGGAAATGCTGCTTAGTTCAATAGGGCATTAATTTTCACCTCTTCTTTGTACATTGTTGAAGTTTCCTGTATTGTTTATGATTACTTGGAGGGAAAAAGCATTTAATCACAATACAAAGAAGAGATCAAATGGGTAGTTCTGGAGCAATGCTTCCAAGCGATTAAGGGGAAGCATGGTACAAAGCACAATTAAAGTGCTGAGTAAATTAAATGTTAACATTCGGAAAGTTCTTTATATATTTTAATTAAGCAAGCTGCCAAGAGTGGGAAATATACAAGCCAGAAACACCTTGAATATTTTGTGCAATTTAGCCATGCTAGATGTTTTCTTTTAATGTATAATACAGGGCAATGGGGTGGGGGGATGGGACCCAAATCCAGTGCGTATTTTGAGCAGTGGAAAATGATTTCTTTTGTTAAGATTAACATGTGGATCAGCATCACGTATTGATCTCCATCGTCCCTGTTTTACAAACAAATATTAATTTTATTTCGTGCTAATAAAATGAGTTATGGCCAGGAAGATCTTAACACAGCTTTAACTGCTGTGCCTGGGAGCATGATGGCTCAATGGTTAAAACTGATGAGCTTGTCAGCTGGAAGTCTGACAGTCCGGGTTCGAGATCCAAGTGTTGTGTGACAGGGTGAGCTCCCATTACTTGCCCCAGCCTAGCAGTTTGGAACCATGCAAGTACAAATAGATAAAGAGATACCACCAGTGGTGGGCTGCAACCAGTTTAACAACTGGTTCTGTGGGCTTTGTGCGAGCCTAACACACATGCGTGCAACATTCAAAATACAGCAATTTGAAGCTCAGCTGTTTACCTTTTAGGGCAGCCTCAGTAAGTAGAACAGTGGAGGCACAGAAATCAGCTATGCTGCACGTATCAGCTGAGCCAGAAAGAAGGAAACATAGGACAGGATAGGGCAGGGCAGGTAGGAGGGGCCAGCTGATTGTTGGAACTACCAGTTTGCTAGAACTAGTCCAAACCGGCAGCAGCCCACCACTGGATACTACTTTGGTGGGAAGTAACAGCGTTCCGTGTGCTTTGGTGTATAGTCATGCTGACCACATGACATTGTAAGTGCTTTGGGCAATGGTGGTTCCCTTCACTAAGAAGAGGACATGAGCATCGCACCCCAGAGTCGGACACAAACTCTGCCTTTACCTTTATCTGCTGTGCAGTTGCATCCTTCCCTCAGCTGGGAGAGACCCTTCAGACAGTCACTTGTTCCATGGTCATCTCATGGCTAGATTACTGCAACAGCCTCATCATAGGCCTGTCTTTGAAGAACAACCAGCAGTTTCATTGGTCCCTTCAATTGGACCAGAATGCAGCAACATAGGCAGTGACAGGCATACCTTACTTGTACCCTTGTAACATTTCTGCTTCATGTACTGCAATAATTGCCAATTGGCTTCCAAATTTAATTTAAAGTTACCTATAATAATAATAACTTTATTGTCATTGTACGTGTATACACAGTATACCCATACAGCAAAATTCATTTAACACCCAAAGACCAGGTCCAACACACATAACAATCCCACCCACCACAATTCCCCACCCCTAAACCACCCAAACATCCACACAACAGACCAAGTAATACTGTCCAACAGCT